>CAMKVN010001042.1:0-21275 GCA_946474995.1 Funneliformis geosporum | reverse complement strand
AAAATTTTAACCAATTAAAGTTTATAAGTTATAGATTAATATGTATCAAAAATTTCAATTTTTTAAAAAATGTCTCAAAACCCCATTTTCCTAGCAAACTTCCCATATAATATGATATTATTTTAACTATTTCAATCATTTTAGATATCTGAAATAAATTCATTTTAACTTTATATATAACATTAATCCAATATATTATAAGATAATTAGATCTTACAATTATACTTCACAAGATAAAATAACATATTAGTGATTTTTATAATAAGATTACTGATAATTTTGCTAAAAAAGGAATACTATTACCTAACTCTAACAATTAATTTTTTTTTGAAAATCCTTAACATCATTAAATCTTTTATATACTATTTTATAAAAAAATATTTTAATGCCTCTGCTTTTTCTACTATTTTAGATCTACAAAAAAATAATAATCTTAAATATCTTACAAAATAATCACAAATCACAAATTTATTGGAATATTTTTTTTCTTTAATCTATCAATATTTATTACTTTTTTTAAACAATGCAATCTTTAGTCTTTTATTATTAAAATATTTATAGGTAAAATGACAATACTATCAAGATCAATAATATTATGATTTGACTTATATAATATTAAATTGAAACTATATTAAATACAATATTACTTCAAAAATATTTAATAATTTATGATTATATATGTCTACTATTTAATTTAAATAAACTAGTTTACTAATTTATATTATTCTTCTAATTTCTTATTTAATGATCTAACATTTTTGATTAACTTAACAAAAAAATCTAACAATACTTATACAATATCAATTATATTGCTTTATAAAAAATTATATATAGATATTTAGTTTTTGAGATGTTCTTTATTTTCTTTATTTAATGTAAAAGAAATGAGAAATTATATCACTTCTGATTTGAAGCACAAAAAATGATAATGCAAATAATTGCCTTACAAATAGCAACATATTTTCACTTACAATTGAAAACACTAGATCAATTTGCTTTTATACATATAAATAGATAGATTTTTAAATCAGTTCTGATATTTTCTTTTTTTAATCTTAATGATATCTTCAAATCTAAAGAAGGGATTGGATGATAATCAGTCAACCTAAATGGATAGGTTTATTTTACAAATTCTATTATTAGGATTAACTAATATTCAACTAGTTATTGTTTTCATTACTTGTAATTTTTTATTTTCTTGGAATAATCTAATTATCTTAATAAAAAAGTTGGCAGAATCACATTATTAAAAAAAAAAAAATTTTATAGATGATTCTTGAATCCTTTAATTTTTTGGCAAAATACAACTTTTAGCATAACAGGAATAGCTGTATTTATTTATTCTAGCAATCTTTATACCTTCTGAACATTTGTTTTCTAATGTTATTCATAATGTAATTTTTTAGTTACGATAATTTTTTTAGTAACGTAATATAAAATTATGTTACGGATCATATGATTTACTAATATCCGAAATGTGATTTTTTAATAGCCGAAAACCTTATGCAGTCTGGTAATCGACTACTTGAAGGAAAGATCTGCTAAATGGAACAAAATAAGCGATTGTCGAGTTATTTCATTAGTTAATAAAGAAAAGAGGGATTTAATTGATCATCATCAATTTGATAATTAAAGTTTATTGAAATTATAACTATTTTAAAAAGTAATTAAGGGTAGATATGATTTCTTTATTAAATTTAGGAATGAACCTTAAACATCTGGTTACATTTTTTAATCATTTACCATTAAAATTTTCAATTGATCATTACATTAGATGATTACATTCATTTATTTCTCCGGAAAAATTGATTATAATAATAATTTTGGTTAAACTTTTACGTATAGTATATCATTTTATTATATACCGGCATCGGTAACCCCTTTTTTTTAAAAAAAAAACAAAAAAAAACAGCAGTATCGAATTGAAATATTTGGATTAAGTTTGCAAGTCTCTTTATAATCACTATTATTTTGGATTACAATACGACACTTGGATGTTTCGATAAACAACGAATTGTTTATTAATGAATGTGATTTTTTTTTAAAAAAAAATTATTTAAATAAAAATGAATTCATATCAATCAACCTAAAAATGGATTGAAGATTCTAATATTTAAACCTCTTTATAACTTATTGATTTTTATTTATAGATACAACGAAATTTACGATGAAAGAAATCTTTTCAAAAGTCCGTCCAATCATCAAGTGGTATGCAAGAAGCGCAAGAAGTGAGAATTATTTTCTGATTATTTATTTGTAATCTATCATATTAATTTTCACATGAATGCAATTGAATAGTACTTTTAGTTGATATTCTTCTTAATATGGCTGACAAGGTCAAAAGTTTTTGATGAAAATTTTTTTAAATTAATACTGTTATGAAATATAAAGGGAAAAACCCGGTTAAAGACACACTATTATAAAACAAGGTTACCAATTGAAAATAATATGAGATGTCCCAATCTGCAACGAGATCGCCAAAATTTGAAAAAAAAAAACGCTCAATTTAAATGCGCAGAGCATTCATTCTCTATAAAGTTTCAGTACATACAACATAATTTATAACATTATTCTACCTAGCACATTGTTTCTTTATTAAATTTAATTACGCACAACATATTGATAAAACATATTGATAAGGTTATTTATCATACCATTTATTAATTTAACAAACGATTTGTGCTTTCATAATCAGCCGATTCACAAAAGATAAATGCAAAATCCAAGCCCTGATTGCGCGATTCATACGCTGTCATTAAGTTTCTTAGCCTTAACCATTTCTTTTGAAGTCTCAACCAATTAACCATTGATTGTAATAAATATAAAAAATGAGGTTCACTGAACAAAAAAGTTGAAACAAGTTATGAGACCTTACATATTTATTTATTACCGATTTCAATGTTTCATGTAATTTAAAATTCAAATGCCAATTTAATAAGTAATCCCATTAAATATCAGTTTTAATACGTGATACAAGAAACAAACCGAAGATAATTCGTGCGCAGTTTATACTCAACTTTTAGTATTTACAACGAAAATAAATACTGCGTCACAACTCTAACTTCTTTAAACATCATTACCGTGAGACAAATTTAATTCAGGTGACATAAATTTGAAACCAATTTAAAAGAATTAAAATCAAAGAATTTTATTAACCAAATTTGGAAATTTAAGTAATTTATTAACATTTTAGGAGATATAGTATAATTACATTATCGAACTAGAGAAATATTGTAACACAACGAATGCGGCCGAATTAAAGAAAAAAAGAGTCAATTTTCAAAAAATATTTTATTTATGCTCTCTCTCTCTCTCTCTCTCCCCACCTTTCCTTATATTACTCTTCAATTTTCCTTCCTTTTTTTTCTATACTAATTAACGTTCCTTTACTACACATATTTTCAATATTACCATAATTAGTATTTACTCCTTTCTTTCATTATTATTATATAGAAATTATATTAGGATATAATTGTCAAAATAAACCATTATATATTTATTTTACAAGGAATTTCGCTGGTTGTTTTTCCTTTATTTTCTAATAATTTGTAGATAAAAAAAACCATTAATTGTAATCATTGTAATATTAAACATACCACTTTCAAATATCCCTTTACATATAAATCATAATACAATATGGCAGGATATCAAAATAATTATTATACAACAACGAATAATCCTCCTCAACGTTCTAATCCTTCTCAACATTCACAACGTCAACACATGTATGATTATACCTCACCAAGAGCAGAAATTCCTTCACAACCGAAACAAACATTTAATAATACTCGTGGTGTGGATCTACAACTTCAACGTCAAGTTCCCCCCACCACATATCAACATGATTATTACACTTCTCAACCAACTTCTCAAGCAAGTTATCCCCCTCAAGCAAATGATTACTATACTCCTTTACATAATAATAATAACGATTATGCTAATAACCAATGGAATGCTCATGAGGTTTTAGATTTCAATGAAAAAGCCAATAAAAGAAAGGTAAGAATTCATTTACGGAGATTACGTCACGTGTCTTTGCCGCAGCAATTTCAACTTTCTTTAACTTTTATATTTCCGTTCCTTTTGTAACTTTTTATATAATACATAGTCTATTCGACATGTAGAATTGACAAGAGGAAATTTGATCTTAGATTGCCCGGTACCAGACAAAGTTCTTAAAAATGTGACAATCACCTCAGGTGAAGAATTTACACACATGAGATATACGGCGGTAACATGTGATCCAGATGATTTTATTCAAAGTAATTATCTGTTAAGGCCACATATTTATCATAGGAAAACTGAATTAATGATTGTGATGACAATGTACAATGAAGATGACCAATTATTCATTAAAACCATGTCATCTGCCATTAAAAATGTGGCTCATTTATGCACTAGGGATCGATCAAAAACGTGGGGAAAAGAAGGATGGAAAAAGATTGTGGTGGTCGTGGTAGCGGATGGACGTAATAAAGTGAATAAAAGAGTTCTTAAAACACTTGGAGCGATGGGTGTTTATCAAGATGGAATCATGCAAGATAATGTGGCAGGAAAGCCAGTTAAGGGTCATTTATTTGAATACACGTCACAGCTAATGGTTGACTCGAATTTTGATATAAGAGGAGCGGATAAGGGCATCCCACCAGTACAAATATTATTTTGCTTAAAAGAGAAGAACGCCAAAAAATTAAACAGTCATAGATGGTTCTTCAATGCGTTTGCCGCGCAATTAAATCCAAATGTATGCATTTTATTGGATGTCGGAACCAAACCTTCGAGTACGTCAATTTATCATTTATGGAAAGCGTTTGATATGGATCCTCAGATTGGAGGAGCTTGTGGAGAAATTCAAACGGAACTTGGACGTGGATGCATGAATTTAATTAATCCATTGGTGGCGTCTCAAAATTTTGAATACAAAATGTCAAATATCTTGGACAAACCGTTGGAATCAGTATTTGGATATATTTCCGTATTACCAGGAGCCTTTTCAGCTTATCGTTATAAAGCGTTACAAAATACTTCTCCCGGTAAAGGACCTTTAGCTTCATACTTTAAAGGGGAAACGATGCACGGTAGTGGAGATGCCGGTATATTTGAAGCAAATATGTATTTAGCGGAAGATCGTATTTTATGTTTTGAGTTGGTAGCGAAAAAACATGAATCATGGAAATTAAAATATGTCAAGTCCGCGAAGGCTGAAACCGATGTACCCGATAATGTACCAGAATTTATCTCACAACGTCGTCGATGGTTGAATGGATCATTCTTTGCCGCATTTTATTCAATCGCGCACTTTACACGTATTTGGAGTTCGGGACAATCATTCCTTCGTAAATTACTACTTTCAGTTGAATTTACTTATAATGCCATTCAATTAATATTTAATTGGTTCGCTTTGGGAAATTTCTATTTGGCTTTCTTTTTCTTGACTTCGGCTGTAACGGCAAACCCAGCTACTGATCCTTTAAATGGGAAGGGTAAAAACTTATTTGATTTGGTTAGGTCAATATATGGCATGGTCATTGTCACTATATTCATTAGTTCAATGGGAAATCGTCCTCAAGGTTCCAAATGGATATATATAGGTTGTATCATATTATTCGCCATGATTATGTCTACGATGCTATTTTGTGCAGGATATACCGTATATTTGTCATTGAATAATGCTCATATTAAATTCAATTCATTCTCCAGTTTGAAAAATGCGCTTAAACAAAATGGATTTCGTGATATAGTCATTTCATTGTCCTCAACTTATGGACTTTATATATTTTCAAGTGTAATTCATGGTGAACCATGGCATATGATAACTTGCTTAATACAATATATTTTAATGGTGCCATTTTATGTAAACATTTTGATGGTTTATGCGTTTTGTAATACACATGATGTCTCTTGGGGTACAAAAGGTGATAACGGTAATACCGGTGAAGGTAACGGTGCTCAACCCGTCGCTGGTACAGATGGCAAAAAATTAATGAAAGTTCAAGTTCCAACAGAAAGAAAAGATATCAATGATATTTACGATAATTTGGTCGATCAATTAAAAACAAAAGTATATGAAACTAAACAGCATAGAGACGCTGCCACCAAGAAAGAGGACTATTATAAATTGTTTAGAACTAATCTGGTATTGGCTTGGATGTTTTCGAATGGTCTTTTGATCGTTTTCTTTACTTCTAACACTTGGAATGACTACGTCACAAAACATAATAAGAATCCTAATTATAATCCTTATCTAACATTTGGTAAGTTAACTTCTCCCCATTTTCTTTTACATGGTATCATTTATTTATAAAAACTAATTTATTTTATTGCGTTTTTTTTTTTTAAAAAAAAAAAAGTCTTCTGGTCTGTTGCTGCTTTATCAGCGTTTAGAACATTCGGTTGCGTTTGGTATCTGTTTCTTAGGATGTTATTTGGATAAATTATTAAATCTCAATCATATCGGAAACAATTATATCGTAGTGAAAGAAATATATAATTCAACCACTTTGTCCTTAAAACCTCCCACCTTTAAAAAATGCATGATCAATTTTCCGCCTTCCTATTTTTACTACCATAGAATTGTATTTTCTCACCCTTCTCTCTTCATATTTATTTTATTCTTTAATCTATTTTTTTATTATTCATTATTATAACAATATTACTTTTAAAATAAAAAAATAATGTCCGACATTTCTTTTTTTTTTGAAAAAGATAATCACGTTACTTGATTTTTTGCTGTCTCGTGACTTGAGAGGATCGACCTTTAACAAATTGTGTAATATAATTTAAATTAAATTTTTTTCGATATCAATATTTACGCTTTTCAACCAATCTAATCTATCCTGTAATTTCGAATCTATTTCTTCAAAACATTGAGGAATCCTCACTAATTCCTTTACATCCTCTCCAAAATTCTTTCCGGTGTATTTTACCCAATCTTTTATTGCATCAGACCTTGCTCCTTTAACAATCGCCTTTGCGATATCAATTCTCATTTGAAATTTACCAATTGTTTTACTTTCTTCCTGATTCCCTATTTGCCTGTTTACTTGTTCTAAATTCGTCGTCCAAAATACAAATCCATTCAAATGATGTATAACAACCCAATATAAGAACGAAGTTCTTTCACGTGTAAGCTTATTATGTATAATACTATTTACAAAAGTTTGTAGCAATGCTTTATTATCTTCCAAAGGCCAAAAATAACTTTTCAATCCTTCATTAAATGAATAATTTAAACACAATACTTCTTCATATTCGATGTTAATTGTACTTAAAGTTTCAAATAGATCACTCCACACCAGTAATTTAAAATCCAAAGGATAAATATTTGATAATGGCACGATTACACATTGTGCAAAGGATTTTTGTCCAAATGATTCGGCTGCATATGCAGCTGAAAAATCCGTGAAAAATGTATAAAATGGTTTTGTTAAGACATCTTTAGCCGCAACTTCAAGTGAGTAATCAACTTCGGATGAATTAAAGGTTTCATGATCCCTAAGAGCTTGCTCCCCTTTCGATCTAAATCCAAAGGTGTATTGTGAGAAAATTTCATCAATCCACCTTCCAATATTAGAATCCCTATATAATTCCCCTTCCAATAAGAAAATCTTCATAATAGACAATACGACGATTGCAGGATTCATCAAATATCTCGTATTTGGATCCGTGATATCTTGACATATTTGCATAATTTCCCATGCAAATACTAAGCAATCTCTTACAACTTCGTTTCTAACTTCTTCATCCATTACAACATCCGATCTCTTGCTATATAATATATCGATTGGAATCCATAACCATGCTCTTGAAAAAGGTAATCCCCCATGACGATCATGTTTTGTCAAATCCCACAATAAACTAAGATCTTCTTCTTGTTGCCCTGAAAATGTATATATTTCCTCTTTATCATTCCTTGAAGTAATGTGATTCTTATAAAATGATCTAAGCGATTTTTTGATTTGTTCGGCTCTCTTGGAATCTGATGATAAAACAGCTATTCCATCAAATATTTTATTAAGGATATCTAAACTAATCTTTTCGTCTCCGGGTAATAAATTTGGCATTATGATTAATGCTGCCTGCAATAATTTCTTTGAATATTTTGATCTGAATTCATCATTGTCAATAAACGTGTTGATGGCACACCACCACTCATACAACAAATAAGTACGCGTCCTTACAAAGAAATCATCCCAATTTCCTTTAGGTGGAACCTTAATGACATGCTTTTGAACGAGATCTATAGGAACAAATGCAGTAATCACGTCCAATGAATTTGCAGAAAATTCCTTGTCGTTTGAAAAAAAGTTGCTTATTCGATGGATCAAAGATATGTAAGATGAATATAAATCATATAATACTGATATCGTTACAGACTTTGAAGCTTGTTCGAATGTACCAGGATAATAAGCACCAGGTAAATTGGGTAATTGCCAACTATCATTCTTGGAAAGATAATAATCGTTCAAACAGACTGGTAGACGATTCGACAGATATTGACAAATTTTTGAAAATTGCCACGAACCCAGTTGGAACCTTTCCCAAATGCTCTTGATTTGATTGTTAACCTTTAAAGGATATCCACTTAAATATTGATACCAAGATGAAATATATCTTGCAATACTTGAAATCAAAAGCAAAGCTTTTTCAAATTCTTCAGAATAGTCAACCTTATCGCACCTTTCATATGGAAACGAGTTAACCCATTTATCCAATAGTTCAACCGAGTCGTTAACAAATTCGCTAGGTTGAGCTCCCGATTCACCATCTATATCAGAATCTTTTTTAGGAACTCGAATCCAAATTTCTAAAAGTCTGAAAAATGTTATTGCAATATCAAGCTTATTTCTCATTTGATATATGTTATCACCTTTCCATTGCCATGAAGGAGGAAGAGAAAATATTATTTCCTTGGATAAATATCCACAAAAAACTGAATATGCTTGAGAGTGAATTCCATGATAAAGCCCATATGCTGCTAGAGTTTGATAAATTCTCAGAGTTTCTTGCAAAATCTTGTAACCAAGATTCATCTCAAATTCATTCGATATCGTTGAAGGATTTACTACAATGTATCTTAAAAATGTCTCCATATAATTCTGGACGACACTTTGGCTGATATTTTCAGACGACTGGCATAACAAACGGAAAAGTTTTACGGCCGGTAAACTTGGAAATTGTGTCGATAGTGCAACTTCCTGATTATTATATACAATGGGCCAAGCTATACATAAGAACCTTTTATGTATAACATCGACAAGCTGAGGACATTCGAATATGGACTTTGCAATTTTACGAGAATGACGTGCAATGCGAACAAGCATCAAAATGATTTGTTCGTTTGTATTGTATGGCAATCTTAATTTTTCCAAAATATATCGAAATCGAAACAAGATATCCATTGAAATTAAGCCCGCTATTAAATCTCTTGACGCAAGCTCAACGTGATAATCAGTCGTATCCATATCCTCTTCGTTCTCATTTTGTAAAGCGATATCTATTCCAAAATGTCTTTTAACCTTGATGCCCGTATCTTCCCGAAGAGCGACAGCCTCATATCCTCGATATAACCCTCCAAAACGATCCCAGTTTTCTTCTTCACCATCTAAACCATCTGACCCACCGATGATCAAAGCAGATATTGCATCAACAGCAGCCACGATAACTGATTCTGATGTGTCATCTAAAGCGGTTCTCAAATATATAGGCAATTTCATCTTAATCATCCATTCGGCAATTCCTTTATCTTTCTCAATTCCATAATGTCCTTTCCTAACTTTTCTCATAATTCTACCAATAACGTTTAAAGGGATGATTCTTTGACTTGGAACTCTACTTCTTGACAAATGAAATAATTCACTCAATGTATACCCAGCTTGATCCGGATTATCACCGTGATGATGAAGACCCATATATGTAGGGATATCTGCATCCTTCTCTAAAATATTTCCATGAAAATCAAATCTATAAAATGCAGCAGGTGGATCTGATGATTTAGGAATAACGGAATCTCTAAGGATTTGACCATTGTTCTTTAACGGTTTATCCTTTTCAAATTCAATACCCATCCATTCAATTTTTTCAGGTTCGATTGATACATTGGGGAAATATTTTTCTTTCATTTTACGTGGAAAAGAATCATCATTTTCATCATCAACAAAATCTGCAGGTAGCGTCTCCTTATTTTCCATTGTTTCTTCAATATGAACACACATATCTTTTTTTTTTGACTCCTCAGGAGACTCCCCGGATATCTTATCCACCAAAGGTTTACTCTTTAAAAGTTTTTCAATAAGTTTAGGACCTAAAGTTTGACGCAACATTTCAATAGTTTGTATTATTTCTTCTTCAGACATATTAGAAATTTTTTGAGTATTTTCACGGTCAATTTCCAAATAATCAGAATTAAATATCTTAGTATCTTTGTTCAACGTATTTAATAAGGATGATGAAACGTTTGATGATGTACAAGTATCTTTTGTTCCATTATCATTATCATTATTTTGTTGATGTTGTATATTATCTAGGTTTGGTCTTGACACATCACTCAGAACTTGTTTTCTCCGAATAAATAAACTTCGATGAACAGGCTTAGGAAATCCACCATTTGTTAAATTACTATCATTATGGGGAACACTAGGTGGTAATACAGGTTCGTTAACAGATTTCTCGGTCACAGCTCCCACGATTCCTGTTTGATAAGAATGCATATCTAAAACTTTTTTTATTGCGGGCACATGCTCCTCAGCTTGTTCAGAGGTACCTTCCATTTCTTGATCTAAATTAATATTAAATCTTTGAGACTTAATATCACCACTTTCATTTGACTTTTGACGTTTAGTAGAAAAGAGTGATTTTTTTTTTTTGCTTTTCGTTTCTATTTTGACAGATCTTGATGATGTTGATGATGTTTTTTCATAGGATGATTTCGTTAATTGATCATCCAAAGTAACAAGATCCCTTTGAGTTTCTCCCACATCAACATTATTCTCTAAATGATTAAACGATGAGGATGATATGACAGTAGGTGGTTTACTTTGTCTGATCAAAGTTGCAGCAACTATTGGTTTATTTGCTAAAAAGTCTTCTTGAAGCATTAAAAGATCTTCTTCAGATTCAACATTATCTCTGATTCGAATATTATCTCTCATTCGTGACATTTCTTTTATGTTTTAATTTAATAAATAGGAAATCGAATAAAATGTTTTAAAAAAAAATCGACTTTTTAAAAAGGGTTACACGTAACACCAAATTACAATTGCTAAATATGTAATAGTGACACGTGTAAAAATGACAATTTTATTTCATTTAACAGCTTTAAAAAAAATAAGGAATATGATTAGCTATTGAAACGAGTCAAATTCATCCAATATCGTTTTATCAAAAGTATTCTTCTACAATGATAATTGATTATTATTAATACTGTTAAACGGATTGCTAAGAATTTTCTGACAAGTATTTACATTTTGCTTTTGACGTCGAATTTCCATTGAACGCTTAGCCTCCTCTTGCATCAATTGCTTAGTATAATCTTCCCAATTAAGCTGTTTCAATTCTTCCATCATGTTAGATTGTATACTATTCTGATTTTGAGAACTTTGATGATTATCTTGATTCGCGAGTTTTGGGAGGTTAACAGGCTAAAATATAAAACTCTACTCAGTTAACCAAGAATATTATTTATTATAATTTATTTTTACTATTTTTACGAATAATTTTTATAGCGAAATAAAAAAGTTTAATTAAAAAATTCTTAAACTTGTTGATCAAGTACGATCGAAAATTTTATGAGAAACATGAATATGAAGACTTTAGGAAAAAAGTTATGCTACTTACTGAAGAGGGAGTTTCATCTATTTCAATTAAAGTAGGACGTTGGGTATCATCGTATGGTTGTTTTTCGTCAATATCCATTGATGATTCACTTTCAACAGAAAGCGCAGCTGCATTCCAAGGACGATATTGGGCCGAATCATCTACGTTGGGGGGCATCCCAAGTGATTCAACATTCCAAGATCGATAAGTTTCAATTTGCCTAGCTCTGCCTCGTTTTTTATAATCGCTTCCTCTTTGCCCTCGTGAGAACATCTTATCAAGTATCAAGGATAAAATTGAAGGAAAAAAAGCCTTTATATCTTTATCGGATGACATAATGTTTATAATAAATCACATGTATCGATGACGCTTTGCATTTGCGTTAAATGTTTATTGGTCGTACATATTAAATATATATATTTTTCAATCAAACAACAAAAAACACTTTACTATTCACGACGTGTAGTGTGGCGCAGTAATCAAATTCGATATCTAAAAATGACGTTAAATTCGATAAATTAGGGTTCCATCTTATTTACCTTTTATCTTTGAATAGTTATTGAATCGTTTAAAAAATAAGTTAAAAAATGCTTTCTATTTGAATTTTATTTAGGGTTAGTGAGTAACGTGCAATCGCAATATGAATAATTGTATTCATTTTATTCTTTGATATTATTAAAATAATAATTGGTTGTTTTTGTATCTAGATTTATCGATAATAGTTGCAGTTTAAGTTAGAACCATAAGATCTTTTCTCAATAGAAATCGTTTCTAACCATAAACTCGTTTCTTTGAAATTTATTTTGAGAGGGAAAATCTAATACAAAGTATAGAATCACAATGTTCACTATAATTACGAAACAATTTTTTTTTTGAAAAAAAAAAAGAACTAAAATATCAACATGAATAAATGACATTTGAGGTATCGTTATTCATTGTATAAAGGATTAAACTTAAATGGACCGGCTACAGTGTTTTACAATAAAATTCAATACTGATACCCCCTCAGAAAAAAATATATCTAGTATAAATTAAAAAAATACACTGTATATTAAAAAAAATTAAAAAATTTGACCCAGGTGAAATAACAAATTTATCAAATTTTTAATATCTTTAAGGAAAAAAAACTTGTCTAAACGTATTGAAGGTTTTCTTTATTTCTAGAGGTTGGAACCGTTAATTAACCTTTTTAGAAGGTTATCTTTTTAACTGGTTAAAGATTTCTTTACTGCTGTTTCATAAGACAAAATAAATTGACCGCCGGTTTGCCGGTCCGGTATTTTCAGTTGGTCACGAGAACATATTTGATAGTTTGATAGTTTGGTAGTTTGTATCGAATAAATAGTCGAAACCTTTACACATTTCAATCTTCCCTATCATAAAAAAGCTCGGGTCATGTGATTATATAACAATCTGTCATACCATACTTTAATTAGTCCGGTGTCCCGCTCCTCATATCATGAGATAGTTACACTATGTTTCTAAATTAAGTAAATATCCATCCCGATAAAAGTCATATCTAATATTTAAAATAAAAAATTCAAAATCTTTCAAAAAGAAACAAAAATTTTATTTATTACAATTTTTCGTGTTCTTTCTTTTGTCATCTCTTATATACATTTTCTAACTAATTAATCAATCTGTCTGGATCAGTTAATTGAAATTAAATAAAGAACGAATTAATACAAAGAAAATTAACATAATCATTACTTGCAGTAACTATCTAAAAATTGAGACGCAGTCATGTCTTTGTTTCATTATAACCATAGCACAACATAGCGGGCTTTCGTTGTGATTGGCTAATTTTTGCAGATCAATTTTTATCATTGCTGAAATTTTATTGGTTGATTAAATCACGTGATTTAATAATGAAATAATTAATCAAATGATAGTTAATCAAACGATAGTTAATCAAAGGATAGTTAATTAAAGAACAAATTAAACATGATTTAACCCAAATAAAAAGATATTTAATAAAAAAAATTTCAATAAATTGACTTTTATTATTTATTTATAAAATATCTTGATTTTATTGAATTTTGTAATAATAAAATCCTCAAATTGTAAATTATGCACTTGTTAAAGCATTTATGACCCTTTCAAAAAGCAAATCCACATTATCATGATATATATTTCTATCTAATAAAAAGTCTTCATCACAAGTATTAGGATCATCACTAGGTTCAGCAATATCCATTTCGTCTATATTCTCATCTATTGCTCGTATACTCGATGAATTCAAAGATTTTTGAAAAGCTTTACAATTTGTTTCAATTCCACTTATAAGATACTCGATACAATATCAGCATTGACTTCCTAGTTTAAATAAAAAACACTTGAAATGATAAGTATGTTCACAAATCAGAACACAACCTACCTCACAAGAATCCATGCAGTCTTCTAAGTCACAGAATCTATCTTTTTGTGAAAAACGTAATGTATTCCAAGCCATTGACAATATTTTTACATCAACTTGAGCTCCAAGTATTGGAAGCTCATATATTTTAGGTTTCAAACGTACGTTAGACAAAATAACTTTTGACTGACCAAGATTTCGATAGACATCTGTGAACAAATTCAAAAGAAAAATTGCAGTACACTTCTCAAGATATTCTAGCTGTTTTGCTGAATATCTAATATTATGCTTCTCAGCAAATACATTCATGAAAGAATTAGCATCACACATCTGATCGATTATTCGTGCTTCTCAAATAATTTGTTCTACCGTATTCGATTTCTGTATTTGCCATCGAAGTAAGCTATGAAAATTTTCCACAAAATAATCATTAAAAACATGAATAGAATCTGTAAGAGATTTTAAAATAGGATGATTAGTTTTAGTCTAATAAAAAACATCACTTAAAAACATCAATGACAATTTGTTATAGTGTCTGCGTTGATACTGATAAAAGACAATCCAAATGTAAAACATCGCTTTTATGCCAATCTTCACCATGAAATATGATGGGATAAAAATCTAAAACCAACGGGACAATATTATCCAATAAATTAATAAAATATCTTGCTTTCAGATCCTTGAAACGTTCAAATTTCTGCATAATTGTAGAACACACTCAAGACCAACCTTGGGACATTAGTTCTAATATCAAATTGATTTTATAAGGTTTTGGCTTTTTTGCCAACACCTTATTATGTCCAAACACCCCATAAAAGAGCAATTCAAAAAAATGATAATTTAAAAGAAAGACTGTCTCACGACTATTTAAGGATACATGTAAAAGTCTGATCATTAGAATTATATGCAGAATTTGCTCCAGTATTCCAGAAGTATCTCCAGATTTGATGCGATAGGTGATAGCACACCGCATATGAAGCTGTCTAGGATAATCTATAGATGCTACCAATACTCGTTTCTTTATATAAGTTTCTACTTCAGGTACATTCATCAAGCATCTAAAAGCTTTTATATAATCTTCGGTCGAATAAAGAAACCCTTCTTTTAAATCAACAAGTTTCATATTTTCCATGCTTTGATCAGTCTGGCATTGTTCAATCCTATCATCATAACTGTGAATTAAGAAACGTTTGACTCATTCGTAATGGGTTTCTGGTATAGATACTAATTCAGCAAATGTTTGCTTTCGTCTTACATAACTAAGCCATAAATAAGAAAAGAAAGATGAATGAGCATTCTCTATAACAATGTCTGAATCAACACCCCTTTCATTATGAATGCTTTTTTCTTGGTTAGAATTATTAAACAGAATATATAGCATTTCTGGTAGGGCTTTCAAGAGTATTGTAATAAAATGAGAGACTTCATGGGTAGTCGTTGTGTCACTATGATGATATTCATGAATGTTGTGAAAGTCATTCACATTGAGAACAACCAAGTTTTCGATCGGTTAAAATTATATGTATAGTTTGGTTAATTATCAATTAAAAAAAACAACAATACAAGAAACGTTTGATACTTACATTTTTTGATAAGAATTTTCTCACCGTTATCGTATGAGCTTATATATGTCAAGTTTTCTGTCTCACAATGGTTTCACATCTTACCGTCAAGCCTGCACTAGCTAAGGTCTTTATTGCTGATGAAGATTTTTTTTAATTATTAACGATGCAGTCTAGCTGCAGTACTTTATTTTGTATTGAAAATTTAAAGACAAGAATCTAAAAAAATACTAAAATACGCAACTTACCTCCCGTGATTCTATTTCAAACTCGTTTAAGTTGACTGATCACCGCCACTTCCTGAAAGGGTGGAAATAAAGTGTCAGAAAGCATCTAATTTCTAAATGTCCGTTGAACCCTAACTTCCCTCAAAAGAAAATTCTAATACTAAAAACAACACTTGAAATAGGGAATTGGCACAAATATAAATTTATAAACAACTAAACATGATTCTATAAAAAACCTAATTGTCCAGTTAATTCTGGATATAATAACCACCTGACCAAAGAGGATGCATCCGAAGAAAGGTCCAAACAGAGGCTCTTCATACTTATAGATTCATAAGTACAGAAAAAATATCACATGGAATCCACTATGAAAATCTACAAGACATCTATGGATAGTAACCTATACCCTTTACTTAGTTACCAGAGAGGCATAGATCTAGATGAAGCGAACTTACACTGAGTAAGAATCTTAATAACAAAGGCTCTCCGTTGCTCTATTTAAAACCCATTTGAGCCAACAAAAATACCAGATCAAGTGGTAGTTACCATCACTCCAAATAGATGACGTCCGGAGATACCAAAGTAGAATAATGCTAAATTTGCATGTGACCTTCGACGACAGAGTATCTGCAGAAAAGCAGAGGCTAATCAAAAGAGAGTGTATTATTTAGATAGGGAAAGGGAATCATCACGTGAGATTTGTTTATCCAAAGTATGTCGATCATGATCGTTAGTTCAAATACCTCTTGATGCCCACTTTTTGTAAGCAAAAAAAAAAAGAAAAAAACAGAAAAAATTTTTCGAAAAAAGGTGAAGAAAAAATATTTTAACAAAAAACAACACAGGTTAAACTATTTCGAAAATTTTTATGTGAAGAGAGGTGTGGGGAATAAAAAGGGAAATATTTTTGAAAGGTGGGATTTTTTGTTTTGTTCACAAGCTAAGCCGCAGCCGCCATTAAATGAACACTTTTTTAAAATAAAAATTCTTGGAAAAAATCCAACAAGGAGAAAGAGTTTTTTTTTAACACTAGTTGAAATAATCCATTTCATCACTTTTTTAAAGTGCCAAATGTTGGCTAAAATATAGTCTAATTTCTGCTGATCATTGCCAAAACAATTAGCATTTTTAATTATAGCTGAAGTTGCCTATTTTTATGCCACACAAAAAAACATTCAACATTAACTATTGATAGTTGTTTGATATATCATTAGGCAAAATAATACAATTCGTCACATTTAAAGTGCCAAAAGTTAGCCAAAATATAATCTAATTCTACTAATTATTACCAAAAAATCAGCACTTTGAATAAATAGATAATCTGTTATCAATCAGCATTTATATTAAAAATTGGTCAAAATTCAACATAAATTAGCTTAAAATCAGTTAACAATTAGCAAAAATCAATTAAAAATCGAAACTAATAAAACTTATTTTTGTTTATTTATGATTTATAATTTATTATATTATTACATAATAAATTACTCAAAAAGAATATATAATTGTGTTTTATTTAAAAAAGATACATTTGATTTTTTAAAAATAAGAAAAAATAAAGAAACAGTTAGAAAACCACCAAAATATCATTTCTAAAAGGCTTATTCCTAAAAAAGTAAAGAAAAAATAAAGAAAATAGTTAGAAAACTACCAAAATATCACTTCTGAAAGACTTACCTTAATATATTCCTAGAAAATAAAGAAAAAATAAAGAAAACAGTTAGAAAACCACTAAAATATCACCTCCAAAAGGCTTACCTTAATGTATTCCTAAAAAAAGTAAAGAAAAAATAAAGAAACAATTAGAAAACCACCAAAATATCACCTCCAAAATGCATTCCTAAAGAAAGTAAAGAAAAAATAAAGAAAACAGTTAGAAAATAACCAAAATATCACTTGCAAAAGGCTTACCTTAATGTATTACTAAAAAAAATAAAGAAAAAAGTTAGAAAACCTACTAAAAACCATGTGTAAAAGGCTTACCTTAATGTATTCCTAAAAAAGTAAAGAAAAAAAGTTAGAAAACCTACTAAAAACCACCTGCAAAAGGTTTACCTTAATGTATTCCTAAAAAAGTAAAGAAAAAATAAAGAAAACAGTTAGAAAACTCACTAAAAACCACTTCTGAAAAGTTTACTTTAATGTATTCCTAAAGAAAGTAAAGAAAAAATAAAGAAAAAAAAAGATTAAAAATCATCTAAAAGTCATCTCCGAAAGGCTTACCTTAGTTTCAAAAAGAGAAATTTCCTAAAAAAACAAAGAAAAATAAAGAAAAAAAAGTTAAAAACCATCTAAATTTTACTTCTGATTTGCTTACCTTAATTCATAAAATAAGAATTCCTAAAAACAAGAACAAAGAAAGGAAAATACCACAAAGGTTACTTCTGATTCGCTTATCTTAATTCCAAAATAAGAATTTCCTAAAAAAACAAGAAAAAAGAAAGGAAAGGTTACATTTCCGACCAAAAATCATCTCACTAGGAAAAAAAAAAAGAAGAAATAAAATTTTTCAGAATATTTTGAAAGTTTATCAGTTTTATACTGTAAACTAAACTAAATTTCAATTAATCTGAACTTTAGACTATTTATCATAAATGCTACAAATGGATGATTTTGTATCATCCGATTGCAAAATCAACCGAATAATGACAAAATCGTTCTATTGGATTGTTTCTTAAGAATGATAACAAAAATTGTTCTAAAGGAACGATGAAGTATTGTTCCAATAGAACGATAAAAAAAATCATTCTAAAGGAATGATGAAGTATCATTCTAATAAAAAGATAAAAAAATTGTTCTAAAGGAATGATGATGTATCGTTCCAATAGAACAATGAAAAAAATCATTTTAAAGGAATGATGATATATCGTTCCAAAAGAACAATGAAAAAATCATTCTAAAGGAATGATGAAGTATCGTTCTAATAGAACAATGAAAAAAATTGTTCTAAAGGAACAATTATTGTATTGTTTTAATAGAATAATGAAAAAAATCATTCTTTTAGAATGATTATTGTATTGTTCCAATAGAACGATATAAAATATCATTCTTTCAGAACGATGAAGTATCGTTCCAATAGAACGATGAAAAAAAATTCTTTCAGAACGATGAAGTATCGCTCCTTTAGGATAATTTTTATCATTTTTTTAGGAACAATTGTTCGTTCTTTTTGAAACAATTTCTATTGTCTCTTTTGTGAACAAATATATCATTCCTTTTAAGAAGATTTCTATTGTCTCTTTTGGAAACGAATGTATCGTTCCTTTTGAAACGATTTCTATTGTCTCTTTGGGAACAATATTTCATTCCTTTAGGGATGAATGTATCACTCCTTTTGAGATGATTTCTATCGACTCTTTGAAAATAATATTTCATTCGTTTTGAGACAATTTCTATCAACTTTTTTGAAATGAATGTATCATTCCTACTAATAAAAATGCTCATCATTGTAATGCTTCTCGAATACTTGAAATTGAGGAAATATATGGTGAAGTAGAATATTATATTGCACATAAATATATTGAGCAAAATCATTTGTTTGCATATATGCGTAAACTTAATTATAATACAGATTATTATGGACAAATATATTTTACACATTTTAGTAGTTATCAATTTATTGAAATCATTGAAATTAATAGATGTGTAGGATTTTTTAACATAAATAATAACAAATATATTTTAGATAGATAGAGAATGTGAAATACTTTAATAGATATATTATATATTATTTTTAATAAAATTTAATTTACAATAAAATTTTTGGTTACGTAAAAATTTTTTATTTTATTTTTTATTTTCTATTTATATTTATATCACGTGAAATAATAAATATTTAACAAACATATTTTAAATTTTATTGGAGAAAAGGAAAAAGATTTATTTCAAATTATTTGCATATACTGAACTAAGAACATGCTGATAATTATGCTGGAGTTACTCTACTGATTCGCTTAATTCTTGAATTTTAATTTAATCTTCTTAGCGATCTTTTTCTTAGAGTATATGCAATTCTTCTTTAAGCTGTTGATATGATCTTTAAAAATGAAGTAATCTATTTTCTTAATAATTTGAAAGAAAAGAAAGTTCAGTTAATTCTTGCTTTAAATGATCACGTTCAAAAGAAAGGTCAGCAATTTGATTTAAAGAAAAAGAAAGTTGTTCTCTTAATGACGAATTTTTTTAATATAAACTCTCTTTTCAGCAAGAATCTACAGTCTGAATAGAGAAATAGCTGAACATTAGAATTATGAAGTTAAGCATCTTACTACGACTAGTGTGTATCAGGTCACTAAAAGGTTAGCTTGATGATCCCAACGATAATTCAAAGGCTACATATGATACAGGCCAACAGAAGCTATGATAACCAGTTCTAAGCAAGTAAAGACTTACATTACAAGAACTTACAGTATGATGTAAGAAAAGAAGCAAAAGTATTAATATGTTGCAGTCAAATTAAGTGAGGTCGAACATACTATCATACTCCTTTAGGAGACAGATGGGTTGCATATTTCGTCAAGCTCAGGCAAAGCTCATGCTGAAATGCGTTCTATATACCCAATCATTCAGTCTAGGACCATTATTAAGTCTACCCGTTTCACCTTCAAAAACTCTTTAACTATTATTACGTTCTCTTTGATAAATTAAAGCTCTACATCAAGTAAAAAGAAATTTCTTATTGTTTACTCTAACCATAATGAATATGAGCTATTTTGCTAAAAAGAAAATAATAAGATAAATATCTAAATTAATATAGTGCTTATATTGACTCCATTCAATTTCTAGTTTTTCAGTCTTCAGAAAATATCAGATGTGTGGCATCCCCTCAATACTTTAATAAACTTAAAATATCACAGTAACTTTAAGTGTTATTCCTTAAATCTTTAATGGGTAAAATGTATTGAAACAAAAACTTACAAAAGGAAAATAGCAATAATATTAGTAGTGGGTAAATTTCTTTGAGAAAAAAAAGAAATTTGAAAAGGGATTTTTATATTTAATGAGAAAATTTTAAACGACATGGAAAAACAAAGGATTATTGATATCTATTAGCTAATGATGATTATTAAACAAGAAATTTGTAGAACATGATAAATCTTATTTATGGATTGATCAAAATAGAAAAAATCTTAGAATCATCACAAATGTAATATTCAAGCTTAATTTAGTATTTGCATATTCAAAGTACAAGAAAAAAATTTTGGTTTGCATAATCTCTATAAGAAATTTATATACGGAATTGTATACAGTAATAATACGTTTTAATATTCGTAAAAAATGTATAAAATATACTGAAATTATGTATAATATGTATGTAAT
>CAMKVN010001041.1:0-21275 GCA_946474995.1 Funneliformis geosporum | reverse complement strand
TTGGAAAGCTCTCGATGAGACGGTTCTAATGATCGTATTTCCATCGAAATGTAATCATTAGGTCGAAAGTTATTTCACATAAACTATATAAATATTTACAATATTATTGTATAAATTTATTATAAATTTATTAACTAAAAAAAATTTAATATATAATAATATAATTGATAATTTAAAGTTTTTTTATTAATTAATTTAGATTTATTAAGCATTTATATAGAGATTATTTATAATTATAATTCAATATTTATAATTTATAATTTATAAGCTTAATAAAAAATAGTGAAATTATAAAGTTTAATATATTAGGTTTTATTGTCTTAATTCTTATTCTTAAATTAATATATTTTTATATGAAATATTTTTCTTATTTATAATAAAAATATTAATAATTTACTAATATAAAAGAAATAAATACAATTACTCTATCAGCATAAAATTATAATAAATTTTTTATTTTTTATTAAAACTTAATTAATTAATTTATTCTAATTAACCAATTTGATTATTTAAAAGATTAATTTCTTTTTTTGCTATGTTGTTAATATAAAAATTTCATTTTTATCCCTTATATAATAATAATTAATATATATTTTATTAATCAAATTTAAATTTTTTACTTCTTTTGTTAAAATCTTGGTTAAAAGTCACCTATATATAATATAAGATAAATATATTTTACAGAATTTTTGATTTTAATGAATTTAACATCTTATAGATATTTCAAAAAGCTTGACTTTTTGAACTGGCAATACATATTATATTTTTATTTACATTTTCTTTATAAATAATAGGAAAATTATGACTAATAAACTAAAATATGTTGTATAGTGTAAGATATCAGAATAAATCCTTAATGAAAAATATTAAGAAAAAAAAATTATAATTAACATTCATTTCTTTATAATTTTTAGTTCATTATTAATATTAGAGTTATTAGAGCTATTGATATTTTTGGGATTGTTAACAGTCTTAATTTTTATATTAATACAAATTTATTAATTTATGCTACTATTTCTAATAATATAAACTATATAAAATATAAGAGAAATAATAAATATAAGATCTTTGCAGTAGAAAGGGAAGAAACTCTAAAAAAATTAAAATTTTACCTTTGAAGCTAATTTAACTTAAAAAAAAATTTTTTAAAGTTTCCTTCCTTTCTATTACCATATACTATAGTGTGTATTAACTATAAATCATAAAAATATCATGTGAATTTAAAATTTTATAAGTTAGTAATTTAATAAAATACATTTGAAACTAATAAAATAATAAAATAGCACGAGTTGAATATTTTTATCAGTTTACTTTTAAAGATTTATTAGAAAATTTAATTTTATTAAATTTGGAAGTTTAAGAATAAATCATATAATCTATATAGAAAAAAAAAAAATTTCAGATTAGATTGTTTATGTAAATTTCATATAAAAATCCAAAAATTGTGATATACATTTATTTATATATAAAAGATATATTGAATTCTATCGTAAAACTTGGAACAAATAATCCTAATCTATTTTATTATTAATTTAATATCCTTGATTTAATAAAAATGCAATTTACTTATACAAATATTTTATGTATTTACTGATATTAAAAAGTAACTAAAGATTCATTTCTGTTTAGATTTGAATTCTATTGTAATTTTTATACACAAATAATGCAATATATAAATATTAAATACCTGTAAATATGTTCTGTTTTTTACCTATTTTTTTATATTTTTCCAATTAATAAATAAATAATTGTTCATCATTTCTTACACTTTGATTAAATCGATAATAATAACTTATTCATCAAAGTAAAAAGTAAAGGTTAAAAAGCAAAAACAGAATGATAATAGAACATTTATAAAGAAATCACAAATTGTTGATAATTAGAAAGAAAAAGATTATTGGAAAAATAAAGATGACAATGGTTAGAATGAAATTGATTTACCAAATGAAGATGAAAATAAAAGTAAATTAATCTGGTTAAGTAATACATCTAGAATAAAAGAAAGGTGGATCTTATCTTACTAGAATAACTAAAAATCAACTTATTTTGATAAATATAAACCAAGTGATTCTTTCACAAAAGCTGCAAAAGGAACTTTGAATATTTTGACACTTATAAATAAATAACCAAATCTGAATGATGTTAAAAATGAATACAATAATCAGCTTAATCTAAAGGAAAGGATTAAAAGTTTGAGAATTGAACTTAAAATAAACAAAAATCATTAAGTGTATCTGAATTTAACAAAAAATAAGCAAACTTTAAATATTTGAAAAGATTAAATGATAATAAAAGAAATAAGATAAAGGCTTAATATAGAAGCTAAGATTGCTGAACAAAATCAAAAGTTTAGATAGACATTTAAATGATTAAAGTAAAACTTAGTTAAATGATATTAAAACCTTATTAAAAAGTTTGCGAAATTTGGAAAAAGGTAAAATTATATCAAAGCTTATAAAAATGGCGAAACTATATCATACACTTAGTAAAAATTTAGCGAAACTAAAGGTTTAACCATTTTTCCAAATCCAAAATGAGTTTAGACAAGCAACCTTAATAGAAGTTATACAATTAGTTTTTATTGATAATTCTTCATATTAAAAATCTGATTAATCTGTGACCTGATCTGACTTGACCTAAAAATACAGGTCAGGTAGACAAATTTTCAGGTTAAAATCAGATTGGATCAAACTTATGATCTGACCTAATAAAATTCAGGTCAACTAATCAAAATAAATGAAATAAAATATTTAAAAAAAATTTTTTTTTCATCTATTTTTTTTTAAAATATCTTTAATTTATTTAATATACTTTCTTTTATATTCTAATAAAATTGTTTGTATAATTACTTTGTAATTTATTATAATCAAGAAGGTAAATTTTAAATTATGCAATTATATTAACCAATAAATTATTTTTAATTTTTTTTTTATCTGTTCAGTTACTTTAAGAGCTATTGGTCAAAGAAAATTGACTTTTGTTACATATATAAAGTTGCTTAGCAAGTTCAAAAATATAAGCATATAAATTTTTATTATGATTGGATTAATAGTTGTAAGTTATGCAAGTTTTTCTTAATTGTATTATCTCACAAAATTTTTTTATTTTATTTTTTATCTGTACAGTAACTTCAAAGAGAAATTTAAGTATTTTTGTTAAAGGAAATCAACTTTAGTCATATAAGTAAAGTTATTCAGCAGATTCAAAAATATGTGAATATAAAATTTTATTATAATCGAATTAATAGTTGTAAAATTATGCACATTTTTCGTAATCATATTATCTCATGAATTTTTTTATTTTATTTTTTATCTGTATAGTAATTTCAAAGAGTAATTTACGCATTTTGGTCAATAGAAATTACCTTTAGTTGCATAAGTAATATTGTTCAATATGTTCAAAAATATGTTTATATAAAATTTTATTATGATTGGATTAATAATTGTAAAGTTATAAACATTTTTTATAATTATATTAACAGTTACCTGATTTGCAGATTTATTGCAACTTGTAATTTTAAATTCTGCAGTTAAAATATTATTATATTAGTAATCTTTTTTTTTATATTTTTTTAAAAAAATATTAAACAAAATTAATAATTTTTAATTTCTTATTAATTATATTATTTTTATATTTAAATATAAATATTATTAAATTAGTAAAACTAAAAAAATTCCTTTTTTAAACAAGTTAAATCAGATTAGATCAGGTCAAATATATATTTAATTCAGGTCAATTTTATGTCTGATCTGATCTGACCTTATCAGGTTGGGTCAAGTCAATTACCTAATTTGATCTGACTTATTTAGATCTCAGAGCACAAACTATTTGTTATTGGACTAATTTTTGGCTTTAATATAATCATCTTCCAATAAGTCATCAAGGTAAGCATCAAAAGATAATATAGCTAATAGATGATGAAAATATAGTGGAAGAATGCTATATTTGGATTCAAAAAACCACTCCGTTAAAATTCAAAATATTTATTAAACAAAAGATATTTGTTAATTCAAGAATAATAAAAAAACATCAGTACAAAAACTGTGATATGTTGGCTTAATGTAATTGGATATTTTTTTAGTCATAAAATAAGGTAAGTTAATATGTAAATATATTATAAAATATAAAAAAAATAGAATATTAAAAAAATATTATAACATTATATATTTGTATAAGGCGTATATTATGATGATCACAAGTGTGCTGATGTTATAAAATATTGGCAAACTTTTTTAACAAAATCTTTAGCTAAAAAAAAAATATGATAAAATATGAAGGTAAAAGTATAAAACAAATACCACTAACATTAGAATCTAACAAAAAGAAAATAATTTTTGTAATATATTATGAGTATATATTTTACTTAAATAATAGAAAATGAAACATTTAGGCAAAGTTCAGAGAATTATTATTATGTAAAAAAGGAAATAGTTGTTCCATTATGATTAGTGAATTCTTAACAAAAGAATATGATCAACTTAAATTAAATTCACAGTAATATCAATAAAACTCTTTTATATTTGAAGAATTTCAAGCTTATCTTTAACCAGAAAAAAATCAGGAAGGCTTTTAGATAAGTGAACATCTAATTGAATAAATTAAAATGAAGGTTATATTGATTTTGAAGTAAATTTTTCAAATTGTATTGCCTTGTTTGCATTTAATAATAGTTCAAACCACATAATATATAGTTCTGATGCATTTGTAGCAAATAGAATAAATCTAAAACCTAAAGACAAACAACCAAAAATAAAAAATATTATTTTTAGATCAGATAATCAATATCAATCAATAGTCAATAAAAATAATAAACTAAAAGGAATAAAATAGGTATTAATTGAATGTATATTATGAAAAGATGGGTTAAATGCTAATTATAAGTTGTATGAGAATAAGATTGAAGATATAAATTGAATAGATTGTTATACATAAAGGATTATTTTATTACAGCCAGATTTTCTGTTTCAAAAAGCGTATTAGAGAAAACAATATTAGAAGTTAGATATAAATGTATATTTTATCTGAAATTTCACTGTAAACTGAACTATATTGAATAATACTAGGAAGCAGTAAAAAGATATGCTTGAGAAAACTATAATTATTTTAAGTCAGGCTTACAATGTATTATACAATTACAATAAGAAAATTTGTTAGAAAGGTATAGTGTTTGTTATATGGATTTATAAAGAAATGAATAACTTGTAAATTGGTAGAATATGTTGCTAAAAGTATAAATTTTACTGTTGTATTCCTGAATATGTACTAATAGAATTAAATAAAAAAAATAATAAAATGTTTAATGTAAAAAAATGTGAATAAATATTAAAATCATGTAAAATCACATAAAAATCAACATTTAAAATTTTAGACTAGTATGATTTATAAGTAACAACCATTATAGTACATACAAAATTTCTAACTTTAGTTATATAAATTCATTTAATAAAATTTGTTTAATAAAAATTGTAATGAATCATTTAACAGAATTCATTTAATGAAAACTAAAATAAATTATTTACAGCTAATTTCATAATTTATGAATCATTAATAATTTTTTAGTCACATTCAGTCACAATATTTTATAGTAATTTTATTATTTTCAGTCACATTCAGTCGCAATTTATTAGTGATCCTCAAATTATGAAATTAGCTGTAATAGAATTTATTTAGCAAAACCTGTAATTAATTATTTAACAGAATTTGTTTAACAAAAATTGAAATGAATTTTTTAAATGAATTATTATATAGATTTGTTAATGAATCATTAAACAGAATTAGTTTAATAAAATTTATAATAAATTATTAAATTAAATTTGTTAATAAATTGTTTAATAGAATTCGTTTAACAAAATCTATAACAAATTGTCATAATAAACTATTAATGAATTTCATTACAGATTATTAACAAATCTTGTTAACAAGACTTATTAGTAAATTATTCCCAATTAGTAAATTCTAATTAAATAATAATTATATATCAAGTATTAAACTGATTGATAACTAATTATTAATTGAACCCAATTTGTTATTATTGAATATATAGTTTTAAATTTATTAAAATAAGTATAAAGTTAAATTGAAATCTGATTTATGTAATTTTACCTAATAATTATAAATCAGTAATAATTGATTTATACCTAACTGTAGTATCTACTGATTTCTATTTATTGATTACTGATAAAAAAATAGTAATTAATTAGAAAGGTATCAAATTAATCAGCATTTAATTTGTATAAGATAATTAAAGTCTCTTTTAAATCATCATAAAGATTTAGTTAAAGCTGTCTGCTGCTTAATTGATTATGTGTTTCAGTTTGCCTAATTAATAGTTGAATAACAACATATATAAAGTGAAAAAAAAACAAGAAAAAAAATATAACAGAAGATATTTTTCAAACTCAAATATTTTAAAAGATATAAAAAAAGAAAATAAATTATATAAATTGTCAAAATATTATTAAAAAAAATATTGAAAGCTTTATCTTTTATATTTTTTAAAATAATAAAAAAATATCTTAAAAAACAAAAATATATTATTTTGAAATAAAGGTATTACAAAAATAAAAATATAATTTTTTTAAATAAAAGATATCACAAAAATAACAAAAAACATATTTTTTAAAAAATATATTATAAATAAATAAACTAAAAACTTATTTTTTTTAGCAGTTTCTTTCTTTTTTATTGTAAAGATTCTATATGTACAATTTAAAATATATAGCAATTTTATTAAGTTTAATTAGTTTAATTGCTAATACTGATATTTGAATACTAGGTTATAAAATTTCAATCATTAACAACCTAATAAAATATTTTTCATAAGAAATATTTCAAAGGATTTTTTATATATATAAATCACTAATTTTAAAATAAAATTATTAATTAATCAAAAATAGGTTTAATAATTCAAAATAATAATTATAGATTTTATCGATAAATATAGATATTAACTCAAATTTTAAGCAGACTGACTGACTGATATTTATTTTAAATTATTTAGACTATAATAATTATTTATTTTACTTCAGATTAGTTATATATTAAGCTTAAGATTTTATGATTCTATTAAAATATCTCTAAAAATTATTATTGATGTGATTATTCTCATTAAAAAGTTTAGATACTTTTTGGATTTATGTAAAACATCTTTCTTATAAGATAATAAATTAGTTCTACTTTTTTACTTTTTAATTTTTTAGTAAATTGCTAATTATTTTTTATTTTCTTAATTAAATAATTAAAAAAGTAAAGGATAATAGTAAAGATGATATTATAATTACCAAAAAATGTTGCAATTATATTACAACTTATATTATAATTAAATTTATTAATGTTACAATTAAGTTGTAAGTAACTTAAATAAATTTAAAAATAATTATAAGAATTATTTTTAGTAAAAATAAAATAAATATTAGTTTAATTAAGAATTTTTTTTTTAAAATAATAAAATAATTTATTATGATAAATTGAAAGAAAGTTCAAATTAAACTTTATTATTTACAAACCTAATCAATATTTATATTTTTATTTTCTTATTTATTTTTTCTATATGAAATAATATTAAAATATTAATAACATTTATCTTATATATGATTTGTAATTATTTATTTATTAAATTTGTAAAATAATCAACTTGTTAATTAATATTCTATTGAAAAATCTACTGTTAAGTTAAAAAAATAAAATAAAATAAATATATTTATGATTTTAAAAATTTATATATTTATTTAGAAGTTATTCATAGTAGCATATTAGAAAAGAGTAGTAAATAAAAGCTAAAAATAAGATTTTATAAAAAAAAATTTGAAGGATTGTTTTGAAAAAGAAGGTTATATGAGTTTTTAAACTTTAAGCTACTTGTTTATCTGTCTAATCAATTGATTAATTATTATAATATGCAAAAAAATATAAATTTTATAAAATAATCAAGTCAATATATGGGAGCTTGTCAATAGAAAGGGAGGAAATCTAAAAAAAAAAAGTTTTTGAGTTAATGTTAAATCTGGACTTATTTTACTAAAAAAATCATATTTAGCATATGAAGTGAAATTTTAATTTTTTTTAGATTTCCTCCTTTTCTATTGACAAGATCCCATATATTAATAATAAAAATAATAATATATTATTAATTATCAAAAAGGTTAAATTATTTGAAATAAAGGATTCTTCTATTTCTATATAGATGAAAGAAATGTTAACAAGATACATACTAATAGATTTCCTTTTTAAATTACTAAAATTTTTATAAAATAAAAAAAAACCTTTATTATATATTGAAATTAAAATGTATTAATAACATCTTACTAGTATACTCTTTTCTTTTTCTTTAACAAAAATATTTGCTATTTCAAAGTTAACTAGAATTCAATATTTCAGAAGATTCTATACCATCATACTTATTATATTATCCATAAGGAAATTCACTTAGCTTTTACGCAATTATTTTGTCTATTCAATCAAAATTTTTTAAATTTCTATTACTTACTAATCTGTCGTGAAATTATGATATTATATCTCTTCTAGGTGCAGTGTGGCGCAGGCGAATATAGACATTTGAAAGAACTTTACGTGATATCTCAATTATAGTGATAATAAAAAGATCTTGTCACATTCTAAATTGAATTATTCCACTTCAACTTTTAACTATCTCCAACATGGAAGCTCTTAGCACTGAAGACAAACTTAAAATAGTCTCTAAATTCTTGCTTGATAGTCCACCCGGAGAATTTAATGACGTTTTCAATGGTAGGTTCCTATTAGTTTAAATAAGCGAAACGAAATAGCAAACTTCCGGTTTTCTTTTTCTTAAATGCTTTTTTTGTTGTTGGTATTTTAACCAAATCATTTATAATGATACATTAATAATGATTTTTTAGATGTTCAAGTTTTAATGGCTGATGATGCCGCATTTCAAGATGGAATCTTGGGTGCTTTACGGGAATACAATACCGAGCAATTTACCATTGCTAAACTTCCTTTAAGCGAAAGTGAAGTAATGTCATCAACTTATAAATTACTTTGTTAAAATAAGTTTATATTAGAATCAACTGATTTGTTGTAATTTCAGGTTATAGTATCCAAATTTGGCCAAATCAAAGATAAGGATGATTCATATATCGATCCGAAATCTCACCAAGCTTTCTCGTTTGATCATATTCGTCAAGTAAAGTTCAGTTATACTAATTCTATAAATATTTAGTGGGTATATAAAATATATTAAACAACAAGTGATGTCGAATTTATAAAGATTGCAACAGTTGCCGAACCATATCCTCCGGATGAAAATACAGAACCACTTAGAAGTGCAGTAGAAGCTGCGATTGAAGTTTACGTTAAAGACCATTATCCGGATGGAGTATCAACTGTTTATTCTACCGAAGATGATACGATAACAATTGTTATCGTGGATAACAAATATAATTCATCGAATTTTTGGTAAGTTTTTATTTCTTGAAATCATCACTTTTTTTTTCTTTTCGAAAAAGTCATGTAAATTAATATATAATTGGTAGGAATGGACGATGGCGCTCAACATGGGTTGTAAAACCGGAATCTGGTGAATTAAAGGGAAGTTTGAAGGTGAACGTACATTATTATGAAGACGGAAATGTTCAATTGAATTCAGACAAAGAAGTCGAAGTATCAACTTCAACAACTGTCGAGGTAATCAATTTAAAATAATTGGTACATGTAATTCATTTATTTATTTAATAATTAAATAATGAATGTAAGGGTTTATAGAATCCATCTGCCGCCGCTGCAGCATACGTTAGACTAATTGGAAAAGCGGAGAATGAATGTCAAACAGCTTTGAATGAATCATATATTGAATTATCCGAGAATACCTTCAAAAGTTTGAGACGTGCCCTTCCACTGACGCGTAAAAAACTAGACTGGGACAAGGTTAGATTGATATTTGACACTTCTTTATGATATCTTAGTTAGTCAATTAATCGGTTATTTATTTTCAGATTTTGAATTACAAGATTGGACAAGAACTTGCAAACAAATAATTATTTCGACAATTATAATTTATTCTTATTATATCAAGATTATGCTGAGATTAACTATTTAAATTAATAAAATTTAAAATTGATTTCATAAATTGAATGCGATTAATCCAAATGAATAGCACCAGGATGATTTTTTGATAAATTATGTGAAATTTTGTTTTGTTTCGTGCGTTCTTTAGCAAAAGCTCTTTTAAGCGACTTCTTTTCAACTCGACGATTCTTTTTTTTTTTTAAAAAAAAAATTATTTTTCGTGATATGAACTAGTTTAAAGAATTTAAAAAAATGTCTTTGCAATATACCTTCTTTTCATCCTTATTATTATGTTTACGTAATTTCTTTTCTTCTTTAGATTCATTTTTTGATCTAGCTACACCGAGATTCACTTTAACGTTAAGAAGATAACTTGTTATAAATTGAACGTATTTGGTACAAAGATTTTCAAAATAGATTATCTGCTAACCTCCTATTTGATCTTCGTCTTTCTTGATCTTTATTCCCTCGTCATCATTATCATGTTGATCCTTTTCTATATTTTCAATGGACGACTCCACTACAGGTAAACCGGTCTTTTGATTGATTTTGATCTTTTGACGAGGTTTTTCTCTAATTAGAATAGGATGATTTTCGAAATTCGAATATGTACCTAAAGACAAATAAAATTCAAATAATTTAAAAGAATTTCAATTTTAAATTAAAGAAGAAAAAAAATCTATCACTTTTTGCTTACTCAAAATAGATTGACAATCCCAGGCTTCTTTTTTTTTGCTTTCAACTTGTACTACAATATCTTTACTTTTCTTTTGATCTTTAGATCTTTTATTTTCACTTTTATCACTACCCGAACCATTTATTTCTTTTATTATTTTATCTTGACCGACTCTATCATTTAAATTAATATTTCCTAAACTTCTTCTTACGGTTTCTAATTGATCTTGTGCATTCTCACCTTCCAATTTTTGTACAATTTTACAACCATTAATTTCATACTTATCAAGAAATTCATCAAGAATCTGCGAGAAATCTTGACGTATTTGTGAGGAAGACGTTGAATCGTCATCAGATTCTATATCTTCTTCCATATATTCCTTTTCAATCTATATCATAATAAAAAGCATTAGATCTTAATAAAGAAAGAAAGATTAAATGTTCTTTTACCTTTTCGAATCGTTCATCTAATAATCGAAGTTTATCATTTCGAAACATAATAGAACTCGTCATTGAATAACCACCAGTAGTTCTTGATCTCTTATCATCCTCATTATAATCATCTTCACCACCTTCGCTCTTCTTTATTCGATTTTTAAATTTTTTAAACTCCGATTCCCAATTTCCAACTTCTTCAGGTTCAAAATCCTCTTCACGTTGTTCATAGAATTCGTCACTTTCGGCATTTAAAGTTTCAAAGAATTCATCATCCAAATCATTCTCCACATATGCATCATCTTCAAGCGCTTCCAATGTTTCCCGAAGTCTTGGATCCATATCAGGCAGAAATCCCTGTATATCTGTAAAATCAATGTATATTTAGGATAATTTGGTTTAAAAAAAATAGATGCGCAAATTAATTATATCATACCTTCAGGGATTGCTGATTGATTTAATAGTCCCACGGGCAATTCTTCCTTTGATGGCAATGCTTCTTCTGGAAGTAATATCCTAACTTTTCGGTCTTTCTTTGTAGTTGACGATGCATCCTTTTATATCCCAAATAAATATATATTAGAATTTATAATAAAAAATTATTTATTTAAAATTTACTAATAGATATTCGTATGACTCAGTAGGAACAATTGGTTAAAAAAAATAAACCTTTCATATATTTGAATGAAAAATATCAATTTCTCTTAGTATCATCATAATCTTAACAATTTCAATCCTGTTAAAAAATCAAATAAATTTTGATCTTACTTTATTAACATCCATTTCATCATCACCCTTTTTTAATTCAATATTTCCACCTTTCTTCTTTTCTCTCTTTTCTCTTTTTGGAGCTTCAATAAATACTGCCCCACCTTCACTTTCACCAATTGGTTTTAAATGTTGAAGATAATCATATTCTGTATCATCAAAATGAATTCCGTATAATGCTGCCTTTCCAACACGACTTTTATTTCATCAAAATCGGACAAAAAAAAAGAAATTATTATTTAATTATATAAAGAAGAAATAAAAAAAAAAGTGAAGACAAACCTTTCAGTTTCATCTTTTATTTGTTGATCATCAATATCATCAATATCATTATTTTCAATTTGTTTGATTTTTCCCTAAATTTTATTTCAAAAAAAATAATTTATTATATATTTAATTATTTTTTATTTTTTATTTAATTCGATAAAAAAATAAGGGTTAACTTCTTTAACCTTAAATTTAAGAAAAAATAGATATATAATCATGAATATCATAAATTTATATTTATATATAAAAATATAAGTCATTAAAATATTCGAAAAAAATTTATTTGAATACTGATTACCCTCAAGTTAGTTGGAACAACTTCAACTAATACTCTTGAAGAAGCTTCATGATCGCTTATTAAAGGATCTTTTTGTGATCTATGGACTAAATGAAAATGCCTAGCATTCTTACGATCGATGAATGGTTTTTTACCCATTTTTAATTGATCATTGAATTTATTAAATTTGAGAAAATACTTTTTTTAAAGGAAAACTAGTCAGGTGACTGTCAGTCCAAAACGGCAATATATTGTCAATCATCTGGCTCAAAAATCGAACACGGTCTTTTTTTCCATTTTCAAAAATATAATGTCAGATTTTCGAGTTACTAAACCAAAATTCTTTGCAACAACAAAGAAAGGTGAGCCTTTATCTAGTAATAATAATAAAAAAACGTTTATTGCACGATGATAATTCTTTGAAATCAGGTTTTGATCCAAAATAAATTTATAATTAAATTGTTTTTCGACATTTCTTTTGAACTTCTTGAGTTCCTTAATTAATGTACTTCACAAGAGCAGGTGGCTTTATGGCAAAAAGACATTTTAATATTATAAGTTTATCACAATATTTCGTCGGCTTAATATCTTATCTAATTTTTCGTTTTTTTTTTTCTTTTTCTAGGCGAAAATTATGAACTTCGTGCTGACCTTAATAGTGAATATCGTGATCGTCGAAAAGATGCAATTAAAAAAGTCATTGCAAATATGACAGTTGGAAAGGATGTTTCGGGATTATTTCCGGATGTTCTGAAAAATATGCAAACTGAGGATTTAGAGCAAAAGAAATTGGTATATTTGTATTTAATGAATTACGCCAAAACTCAACCCGAATTGGTAATTTTAGCGGTCAATACTTTTGTAAAGGTGAGAGCATTTATAATGAAATTTGTATATACCATTTGACTTTTTTTTAATTATAATTTATTCATTATAACAGGATACTGATGATACCAATCCATTGATAAGGGCGTTGGCTATTCGTACAATGGGATGTATTCGTGTAGAGAAGATAATTGATTATCTATGTGAACCTTTAAGGAAAAGTTTAAAAGTAATATAAATTATTATTGTTCATTTATTCATTAATTAATTTTTCATTTTTTTTAAAAGATATAATCTAATCTTTTGTAGGATGATAACCCTTATGTTCGAAAAACTGCTGCAATATGTGTAGCAAAGTTGTATGAATTAAACCCAGAACTAGCCATTGAAAATGGATTTGTTGCTGTGTTGCAGGATTTGGTTTCAGACGCGAATCCTATGGTATATATACTTATAGTTCTCATATATTGTGATTATTAAATAATATGTTTACTCATTATTTATTTCTATTTTTAAAGGTGGTAGCAAATGCTGTAACAGCACTTGCAGAAATAAACGAAACATCTACGACAAAAGACATTTTTATAATTAATCCATCAACACTTTCAAAACTTTTGGTAGCATTAAATGAATGCACAGAGTAAGGCATGATATTATTATTATTATTGGGAAAAAATTGGTTTCATATGGATAGTAATCTTTTTTCCTAAAATACATTATGTGTGCAGATGGGGTCGTATAGCAATTCTGACAGCATTAGGGGATTATCGACCTGCAGACTCAAAAGAGGCTGAACATATTGTTGAACGTGTAATTCCACAATTTCAACATGTTAATGGCAGCGTAGTATTATCCGCAATTAAGGTGATAAATAGTGAGCTTTTCATATTTCTTCGATAAATTCCCTATAAATAATAAGATTAAGAGGTTAACGGGCAGAATTATATTTTCGAACAGGTGATAATGATTTACATGAGGATCATCAAAAATGATGAAATGATACGTCAACTTGTTAGGAAAATGGCACCACCTCTAGGTATATATAATAGTATAAATTATTATTATCGTTTTTTTGTCTTATTAAAAAAAAAGGAAAATTAACAAGTGTCATGTTTTAGTTACTTTATTAGCTTCTGCACCAGAAGTCCAATACGTTGCACTACGAAATATCAATCTTATTTTACAAAAACGTTCTGATATTTTGCAAAACGAAATGAGAGTTTTCTTTTGTAAATATAATGATCCACCGTATGTGAAATTAGAAAAGCTTGAAATTATGATCAAATTAGCTAATGACAAGAATGTGGACCAACTTTTATCAGAACTAAAAGAGTAAGTTGTAATTAGCGGTACATTTTACATGATCACCCGAAATAATTAAGTATTAAAATTGATTTTAGATATGCATCTGAAGTTGATGTGGACTTTGTTAGGAAATCTGTTCGCGCAATTGGACAATGCGCGATAAAGATTGATGAAGCGTCTGAAAGATGTGTTAATGTTTTATTGGATTTAATTAATACCAAAGTGAATTATGTAGTTCAGGAGGCTATCATTGTTATCAAGGTTTGCTTTTAGTTGAATACCTCTTTTATTTTTCACGAATATTATTCATGTTAGTGACCTTTGTAATACATAGGATATTTTCCGAAAATATCCAAACAAATACGAAGGAATTATCCCTGCATTATGTCAGAATTTAGATGCTTTGGATGAACCAGAAGCCAAAGCGTCACTTATTTGGATCATAGGAGAATATGCCGAGAGGATTGAAAATGCAGACGAATTAATCGTTACATTTTTGGATACGTTTAGAGATGAAAATTCCCAGGTAATAATCTTTAACAAATAGAGGAATTCTAATTATAAAATTTAAATGACATAATAATGCGTGAACAAAAGATTGTTTCATTAATATTTATTTATGTTAACAGGATTATTTATTTCTTTTTTTATTCAATTTTTTTGGTCAGGTTCAATTGCAATTAGTTACTGCGACTGTTAAATTGTTCCTTAAAAAGCCGCAGGTAACACAAAATGTTGTTCAGCGGGTGCTGCAAATTGCCACTTCAGAATGCGATAATCCAGATATTCGAGATCGGGCATATGTTTATTGGAGGTTACTGTCAACAGATCCCCAGGCTGCTAAGGTAAATCTGTCATTATTTTCACTCTTTGATTCGCATATTATTTTTTAATTATTTCTTTCTCTATACAGGCTGTTGTGTTGTCAGATAAACCAGTAATATCCATAGAGGGTAATACTTTGAACGGTCCACTTTTGGAAGAACTTATTAGTAATATTTCATCTCTTGCTAGTGTTTATCATAAACCTCCCGAAACATTTCTTGGAAGAGGAAGATTTGGAGCAGATGCCGTACAACGACGAGCTATCGAGTACGATTATTTTTACATCATTAGATATGTTTTTGTCAATCTATATAGATGTATTTATTTGTTTGTTAAATTATAGGGAGCAAGAGGAAGCCTCTCGAGAATCACCAATTCAAGCTCAAGTTAAAACTAATATCGAGAACTTATTGGATCTTGATTTTAACGATAATTCCACACCAAATTCTAATACGCCGCCTCCTCCTCCTGCTACTTCATCTAAATCAACTAATGCTACTGCTAACGTAGATGATTTATTGGACTTATTTGATAATAGCAGTATAAGTAATAATAATCCATCTACACCTCCTCAATCTTCATCGACTAATCACCAAAATAATGGAATAGCCAATGATTTGGTTAGCTTATTTTAATCTTGAGAAGGTTTAATATTAGTCAAATATATATATATATATATATTTATAATAATATTTGAATTGTACTTTAGTTAATTAAATAGATATTTATTTGAAAAAAGTTCGGACTATAAAAATTTAATGAGTCGGAATGAGAATTGGAAGTTTTTTAATCTTATTACAAATGTAGAAACTTTCTATTAATATAGCTATATTATTCTTTTTTATCATGTAATAATTTTACGAAGAATTATAATTTGAATAATTTGAATTCAATTTTTTATTTATTCAATTAACATATTCTACTCAACTGGACATATTAACATATTCCCATGATTAATGGCTCTTTCTTTTCTGACAAAAATACAATAACGTTATATGTAGAGAAAAAAATATTTTTTTTTTTAAAAAAAATCTCTTTATTGGTTCTTTCGTGTTAAATTGAGAAAACAACGTATGGGTGATTTGCAATAAAGGAGGGTGAACTGCCGAAAAGTAAAAAATAGTTAATGAAGTAAATTAGAATTAAACATTAACTCTTTCTTCTACCCATATTCTTCAAAGTCATGACTTTTGATTTCTGAAGAACTTTTGAAATTGTTGCTCTTAGATAACCTATAAATGAATTTGTTTGAACACATTCGTTCCATAATTTGTTCAAAGAAATGATTTCGTGAAACTTTCCCGCTTTTTTTAATCGATTCTTAAATTTTGAAGTCACTTCATTGTTTGTTACACAACAAATCAGTTATTTCATTGTCATGTGATGTATGGATTTTTATGCTGAATCAAATTCTCGAACTGTCTATATATTTCTAGGATCAATTTTTTTCAGTGTTAAACCTAAAAAAATAAAATAAAATATGGAAGACTCACCGGTTAATGCGGTTTGTACTTAAAACTTGTAACTACAATATGAAGAAAGCTGGTTTTAAATATATTTGCCTATTTATACTCGTAAGGCACATGCTTTCGCAAATGCAGCAGAAGAATTAAAAGAAAAGGAACAGTGGGGACAAGCGATGCAGGCTCATTTCCGTGCCGCTGGTATGTTATTGAAACATTTATTCAAATATTGTAAAGTATTTTTAAAAAAATTTTGTGTATTTATTTTTCATTTTAGAGCAATTTGCCTTGGCGATAAATTATACGTCTGAACCAGAGGTAATGTAATATCGATTCAATTCGATTCGATTTATCTTTACGTAGATTTTCTTATTTCTTATTTATCTTTAGGCGATTCGATCGTTAAAAATTCAATACACAGATCAAACTCGGCAAGGGAAGGAAGTACAGCGTCGATTAGCAAAACAAGCACCACCACAAGAAAAATTAAGTCCATCATCATCAAATCGTACTAGGAGGCCATCTTCATCCACTAGTTCAAAGTCCAATGTTAATAATCCACAGGTGAAAAATAACTCTGAACAACGGATACAACAAAATCAATCTAGACAAAATTCAACGCTATCTACTCAGCCAGCTGCTAACTCGGGTGCTCGTCAGATAAACTCCAGTTCAGATGATAGGTTATCATCCGATTTTTTAAAAACTAATGCTCCTTTAAAATTTTCAAACGATTCAACTAGTTCAAAACTTAATCCAGTATTGTCTGACTGTGAGGTTCCCACCTTAAATTAATCTCATTCTTTAATTAGATATGATAATCAATAACTAATAATTTATCCTATTTAATTCCTAGCCGTTACATCTACAGGAATTTCAAGAACTAGTACAATGTCATCGATGACACCAAGTATGATGGAAGGTTCTTCAAGTTCGGAAAAGATAGAAGAATCATATATGATGTTAAAAGGAAATAATGAATCAACAGATGTAGGTTCATAAAAAAAAAAATTTTTTTTAAATTTATATATTATTCTTATTTCAATATTTTATTCTCGAATAGGACGACGAAGCGGATCCATTTAACAAATTCTGGGATATTGTTGAAGGGTTGGTTCAAAAAATTTCTAATCCTGTTGCCTTCGCTACAGTACCTCTTAATGGTGCTTATTCTCGAGCATCACTTGATCAGAATACCATACAACCTTCTTTACCAATTCGATATAATACCGTAAACGAAAATATTGGTGAATTACAATTTTTTAGTTTCGAGTTAGATATTTAAATGACATGCTCAATTTACTAAAATGTAGATAATATAGTGGATGATTCTAAAGTTGAAGAATTAAGCGCAGCAATGATGGAATCATTTTATATTATACCCAAGGACCAGAGGCCTAATTCACGAACCGGAAAGCCTCCACAAACTTCATCATCATCATCCCCATCGACTCCTATTCCATCTGAAAGTAAAGACTCAACAAAGACTTTAGAGGAGTATTCTATTGAGAATAAGCAACTCAAGACTATAATAGATAAGCTTTCAAAGAGAATGTTAAGTTACGAAAAGGTAGGTAGTAATGATGTATTACACTAATAACCTCATTATTTCATAATTTAATGGATTTCAATCTGTTTAGGCTGCGGAAGAGAATAATATGTTGAAAAGTAGTATTTTACAATTTAAAAATGACGTTCAGAAACAGGTGTGTTTATTATAAAAAAAAAAAAACTTGATTTGGTTCATTAGTTTATTTCATTATAATTTTTTTTATCTTAGGCAAAGCGAATAAAAGTAAAGCAAACATCTCCTGAAAGTTCTACTGGTAAATAAAATAAAATCAAAAATAAAGTGAGCATTCTCATTCATTACATTTGGAAAATTTAATCAAAAAAATTTTTTTAATGTAACATGTTATAGTTGGTAATGCTCATCTTCAAAAACGTATAAAAGAGTTGGAAGAAGAAAATCGGGTATTGAAATCTGAAAGAGATAAACAGGTAAAGTTTTATTCTTTAAATTTTGTTAAAAATTTTAATCAAAATTAATCATATATCATTATTCGAATTCGAACTCTCTTAGAATGAACTTATTGTAAAATATAAAGATCGATGGGAAAAATTAAAAGAATCTGCTAAGAAGAAACGAGTCAACAAGCAAGTTGAAGCATCACAAATGGATAGTTCTTCCCATCAAAATTGAATTCTGTTGGGACAATTATTTTCAAGTTTAAAATTTACATTATTTTTCAAGGATCTTGAGCGAACGTATTGATGGAGTATAATTTCGGAAGGTTTTATCGTAACCTTTATAATATATTCCTTGATTAATTTCGGGTAATTGAACAACAATGCGATTTTATCATAGCTAATCACGTGATTCACGAATTAAAAAAAACCATAAAAATATTTAATAAAAAATAATCTTTCGCGTTTCTGAAAAATGTTCGTCTATTCTTTTATATGAAGTTTGAGAAGGCTTTTATTCGTTTATTAGGTTTTGAATTTCGTTGATTACTTTAAATTCGTTACTGCTCGCTGTCATAGTATTATCAAATTTTCATGAATAAATACTTTGAAAATCTTTGCAATGTAAGTCGCTGAGCACTATAACTCAAAAAAAGCAACAGATTTAAACTTAAAAAACTTTTTATATAAAAAAGGATTAGAAGAACGACCTTTTAGTTATTAGTTAGATTATGTTATAAAATTTTTAAATAAAATAAATATAGGAGAGGTGACGTAACGGAAATGACGGATTCTTTTATTTCATGGAACATGACAGACTCGCAAAATACTGCCGCCACCTCTCAAAATACCCAGGGGCTGTGTACTGATGCGGAGATAGATAAGTTGAAAAAATATCGCAATTACTGGTGGAAAACCGGTAATTATCACCCGAAGGCCAAATGGGAAGAAGCAAGGTTAAATAAATCTCATTTTCTATTTGTTCGACAATTTACTATTTTATGAGCTAATTTCTGTTATTTTTTATAAAGTTTTCCCTATGAGCTTGCTACCGACGTTTTTTGGGAAGAATATGTTGAAATGCCACTCGTAGTGTGAAGAGTACTAACCTTGGCATTCTTTCTTCCGGATCAATGTGTTAGTATTTGGCTTTTTTAAAATTTATGATATTTTCCATTACCATCTAACAACCTTTGACTAAAAGCAACAAAATCGCGAGGATCAGGTAAAGAAGCAGATGCCTCTTATATACCAGTAGTAAAACCTCAAGTCAATAATGGTGGATCTGATGGAAGTGTATGAATTAGTTTAACTTGTTTATTTACATTTTAAATTTATGGTACTAACAATTACTATATTTTCAGAATCAGCCCTGGCCGAATTTAGTAGTGGAGGTTGCGTATTCAGAAACTGAAGCAAATATCAAAAACAAAGTAGAAAATTATTGGCTAGCAACTGGTCGAGCTCATGACGCTATTGTTATTAAATTGAAACCTATTGATTCAGCCACAGCACCATCATGCATGACTGTAAGTAATGACAAGATGATTTGATTCCCACTCAACTTTGGCACTGAATAGTTTTATTCTTAATAGGCTTGGCATTATTGCACAAATGTTCGAACAGCTGCTGGCGCATTAAACCCCACGATGGTATGTTTTATTATTCTATACTTTTAGCATAGAATTGAAAACAAATTAAAGGTATTCCTTTATTTAGTACGAATTTGGAACGGTTGATCGTCAGGGAAATCTAATCAACCCACAACTTGGACAAAATGTTATCTACATTCAACTGAATTGTCTTTATCATGAGGTACCAGCTAATTTTGTGATTCCGCCTCTTCCTAACCCTATTCCTATCGATTTGTTTCATGCTAGGTTCGCTATTGAACATTGTATTGTCTAGATATTCACCTTTATAGTAAGGTTATGTAGAGCTGCACCACAATTCATAGTTTGAGCTTCATTTTAACGTACAATAATTTTGCACTGGAAAAATGCTATAAATAATATATGCTGAACATATTTGCCAAGATATAAATTACTTATGCTCTTTCCTCTTGTCATAAACTAAATCAATAAGACTTCGAATATACTGACTCTGAAGCCAAGTATCCAGCATGTAAGAGTGTTCACACACATCGGGTAACCGGGATAAAATTATTTATCATTTAATAGAAATTGCAAATTATGTACAAAAATAACGTCATCTTATAGAAGAAAACAGCGTATTATCCCGATCAGGCTCATTTAACAAGGATTTGATGCAATTTTAGAGGAAGTAAATAAAGCATTAAAAACTTTAATACCTCCTAGCACGAAATTGTAAAAATTTTTATAGGTAATATGGGAAGTTTGCTAGGAAAATGGGGTTCTGAGACATTTTTTAAAAAATTGAAATTTTTGATACATATTAATCTA
>CAMKVN010001040.1:0-21291 GCA_946474995.1 Funneliformis geosporum | reverse complement strand
TGCGCCAATTAAAAAGAAATAACACTTGGACACCCCGTCTAACAGTTGTAGTTCGCAAGAATTACACGTTAACAATACTTACAACTTGAAGTAGAACTTTTTAGTGAATTTGTAACTTAAGAAAATAATTAAAAATTGTAATCAGATATATAATTATTGTAAAGCTTGCAATTTGACTTGTAAACAAAAATATTATTTCCTGTATTTTAATATTTATAAATATTAATTTTCAAATAAATGGATAACTGAATTTATGACTCGTTATTCATTAGTAAATTGCTAACTCATTTTAGTTGTGCAAAGATTATCTAAGAAATATAATAAATAACAATAAAATTTTTTATCATACCTTCTTTATCTGCAAACTATCCTTTAAATTTGATCAGCAACATAAATGAAACTCCTATAACATTCAATTTACCAAGTTAAACAACCTTTGAAGAACATAAAAAATGAACTGTCTCCATCCTTATAACAGATCATGAATGTACACATTTTACAGTTATTTTTGCTTATCTTACAGATAACACTAAGCTTCCTTCACTTATCATTTTTAAGTTAATTAATGTATCATGAGAATAGTTTTCAAATGATATATATATTTATGTAAATCCAACTGGCTGGATGAATGAAAAAGAAATAATTTGATGAATAAAAAATATGTAATATTAAAATGTTAGTTTAGGTTCAAATCTATATTTTTTCTTATTCTTGATTCATTTACTACTTATAGGACAAATTCTATAAAATATTATTTTAAAGAGAAGAATACAGATATAACTGTGATTCTAAGTAGACTAACATCACGTTTATAAATATTAGATGTGTTTTTGAATAAAACATTTAAAGCAAAAGTTATTAGATATTATGAATTTAAAATAATATTATCTGCAATTTCATACTTATAACAAGTGAATAAATAAGGCTATAAAAGATTACATACCTTTAGGTAAGATCAAACATCTATCATACTTACTAGTAACAGTCTAGATTAAAGAAGCATAAAATAATATTGATTCTATAATAATATAGAAGTTGATCTATTAAAAATGGGTTATGAGACAAGTAAATTAATTTGAGTAATTGATGATCAAAAAATAATTATATCATAATAAATATACTTAGCCAATAAAAATTGTACTAAAAATAATATTGAGTTTAATCAATTAATAAGAAGATACTTTAATTTTATATATAGTATGTAACATTTATTATAATAATTATTTTTGCAAATATTCAATTATTTTAAAAATAATGAAACTATAAAATATCTAAAATTTTGCTATTAAATCCACTTTGTTAAAAATATTGTTACATCAGTTTCATAACACTTGAGATTTTTGAGATTTTGCTATTAAAACTTTACTCCAAAACATTTTATATATATCGATTATTTGTCGATCATTGCTAAAATTTACATTAATCATTTCTATAAAATCTAAATTTAGATATTTGATTAACATTACACAGAAATTTAAGCATTTTTGCTGATCAAATTACTTGTTTTATTAATAAGCTAATAGTCTCTAAAAATTTAACCAAATAAAGTTCATTTAATATACTATAATATGAATCAAAAATCCCATTTTTTGTTAAATGATTCCTATAATATATTTTTAATAGCACAGCTTTCATATGATGGTCTTTCAAGTATTATGGGATCTTTATTAAGGTAGATAAATCTGAAGATAATTATATTATTGATTTTAAGAGTGTGTCAAGTAAAAAAGATGCATGTTGATAAAGAAGAAGAAAATGAAAAAGTAATAAAGAAAGTGATGAGAAAAGTGATAAGAAAGTGAAAATGATTCAAAAAGAGCATAGTACAATAGTAAAGAGAAAAACTATATAAACATTTGGAATTAATTAAATAGAAATATCAAATAAAATAAATAAAGTTAAGAAAATTTGTATTTTCATTAATACACCATTAAAAAAAGTTATAACAAAAAATTATTTTGAAAAAAATTACAAAACATGATTTTTACATTTATATATGAATATTCAATATTATAAAATATGAGCAGTTATTTTTAAAGGATTTATAACTCACGTTAACTAAACTAAGGGATATAAGGAATATATCATCAAAGTATTTTAACTTCTTATAGTATTGAAAAAAATAATTGTTCCTTATTTTATAAATTATTGATATACTTAGGTCTTAATCATTTTGACTTTGAAAAGTACTCAGGTACTATACATGAATAGGTCACAAGAGTGATGAATAATATCTGGATTTTAATTATAGGAGTATTATTTTTGGAGATACTTTATGCAGTTGCTAATAATAATAGACAAACATTTATATCTTTTGATGTACTTGAAAAATGTTTTAATTAGCATGCTATCCAAAAAGGTTTTATAATTAGAATAGTTAGATCAGAGATATATTCTAGATAAACATATAAATGTTATTATAAAAGCAAATATATACTCAAGAAAAAGGTAAGTTTTACACTTAATATAATAAGGAATTAGCTCATAAATATCAATGCTTATTCAAACATAATTCCATTAACAGATATTTATTTTGTTTTCTAAGTTATAGGAGCAGATCTCCCATATGAATTATAACAACTATATAGGGCCTTTGCAATAGAAAGAAGGAAAACTGCTGGGAAAATCAATTTTACTTTTATATACCAAATATGATTTTTAGGCCAAAATATGCTCAAATTTACCTTTAACTAATTTTTTATTTTTCTGGAAGTTTTCTCTTTTCTATTGCAAAGGCCCTATATGCATTATTATAAGACCTTATATATGTATTTACATGCTTGCTTCAATGCATAGGTGGTAAATATAAGATGTATGTTATAATGAGGATGTATTAGGGGTTTTACCTCTAAGAAAATATTTTTTTTTGATAAATTTCTTGTATTGTTTATAATTTGTTATTAATAACTCAATATTCAAAAAATTTAGAACTTTTCATTAAATGATAAATAACATGATATATTTTTTAGTTATTTAAATTTATTTACTAATACTTTAAAATATTTAAATTTTAATATAAATTGTAATAAAAATTCTGAAAATATTGTTATTTATAATAATTATAAAAAAGTTTTAACTAATTAAAATAAAATAATAGTGCTTGAATATATTGATAGACAGGATCCTCTTGTATAAATGAAAGGCTACAGATAAGGATATTATTAAAGGAACTTGATATTAACAGTGTCGATATCTTATTGTTGACATAGCAATTAGTATTGCACAAGGACGTGGTAGTGAATGCCTTAAATTACTCCAATGGATTGGAGATGAATGGACTGCTCGGACTGTCCTCTTGCTAGTGTAACGAATAAGAGTCGGTGATGTCCATAATGTGCTGGCAACATTCCTTGTAGTCTTATGGACGCTAAAAAAAATTGTTTCAGTAGAGGAGATATGCGTCTTTCTACAAAATACATAAATCTCTGTGTTCCGATGCAATGGATGTAAGGTCATAAATGGTTTGCCAATTTTAATAGTATTAAAACATCTTGAATCTTGGTGTTCATATTGCTTAAATAAACATGAAAATCCATGTCGCGAAGTTATAACTAGTATTCTTGGCCCACCTTCCAACATCCACCGTTCAGACTTCTTAAAAAACGTCTAAACATCCTCAAGGACTAGAACTTGATATCTTATATCCACAGTATGGATTTGCTATAGAATTTCAAGGTAAAAAGCATGAGCAAAATATAAAATATTTCCACAAAAATGAGCAGTTGATGCATGATCAACTCAAGAAAGAATTTTGCGAAGAGAATTGGATTGTCTTAAGAGAAGTTTGGTATTACGAAGACCCATATGTACTTATTTCAGAGCATCTTCGAGAATTGGGTCTTATTGAATAAAATGTGCGATTTTTAGTAGTAGACTTTTGACGCATAGTAGATTACATAAAGGCCGATTACATTATTAAATATGATCTTGTTTTATTATTTCGATGGATACATTTTAAATAATACATAAGTTAATACATAATGAAAAAACACGGCATTCATACACAAACACAATTACAATTAAAACCACGTGTGTAGTCAAAACCATATCTATAAGGTTCGATCAGGCCGTCCATAACACATACAACTTACGCATACAGGCGCGCTTTGTGGACAAGCACCTGAAATTATTTAAAATAATTTAGAAAATATAACAAAAAAAAGTTACTCACAAGTCCATTTTTGACACATAGAATAACATTTTGATGGATTGGTACACGGACCTGAAATTGTTTTTCTAAAATAATTGCGGCTACCTCACTTACACATTGAACAAGTTTCACAACCGGAATAATAGCTGTTCTGTGCGAAAGTCGATGACAAGAGACAGCAAAAAATACGAATAAAATAGCTAATTGTTTCATTGAATTGATATAATGTATCAGATATTGTAATATCATCACATTTATAATAATTAAATATCTAACGGCAATTGAGTTTAACAACGTAATATTAGGTTCATAATTCTACAATAAGAATCTTCTTTTTGTGCATTTTCATCAACAAACAATTAATCTGATCAGTTCGTTTACTGCGGATACAGCAAAAAAAGTTGTTTTACTGTACATACCGATGCGTCCAGACTCGTGCAATGCAAAAATATAAATAATATAAATAAATATCGAGCGGGGGGAATGCAGGACATTTTTGAGTCAACGTGCGTGTACCTTAATAGTCCTTCACTACACTCCAAATTGATAATATAGAAAGGAAAATAGAAATTCTAAAAATTAAAATATTATTTTTTTTTATAAATGTATTTGATTTAAGAAATTAATGATTTTATTATTTATGATAGAGAAATTTTTATTTTTAAATTATTAAAAAAGATTTACTGTAATTTTGATCAAAAAAAAATCTCAGTTTTGATCTTACTGGAAATGTAGCTGTTATATCGAAGAAAGATTGCGCAGAACCTAAATTTTTAAAAGATCAACAATTTATATTGCTGACAAAAAATTCAAAAAATCGAAATGCAAATAAATTTTTATCGATTGATATTTTAAAAAATATAACTTTAAATAAAAAATATTGTCTCATATTACAACCGAGAAACAAATGAAATTATTTCGGGAAGTAAGGCAGATGTTACCAAGAGAGGGTTTGGAAAAAAACTTCGTCTACCTTTATAAGGTTTAAAAAATATAAAGGATATTCAAAAGTAAATAAAACATATACAGGAATGACATTTAAAATAAAAAAATTCTATGAAATTAAACAAGGACCACTGGTAGTACTGTCACTTATTCTTTGTCTTAAATCATTATTTTCTCTTTTCATCGTTTCTAAAATTGCTTCAGTTTGCTTTTGAGTAGCTTTAATTTGCTCAGAGAGATGCTTTTGATAAAATTGATTTTGATTTTCTATAGCCTTTTCCTTTTCTTCACTTAATTTCTTGCTCAATTCATCGATTAATCTACGGTTTTTATCTTCAGCAGATCTTTGTATTTGTTCAAATTGTCTTTGTTGTTCATCAAGTAAATTTTTATTTGAATCATCGTTCAACTTTTGTTGTGCAACCATAGCTTCTTGCATTTCATCCATTTTCTGATTATATTTTTCAACAACGCGTTCCCTTTCTTCGATAAGTCGATATTTCATATCTTCGTGGGCTCTTTGCTGTTCTTCAATATTTGTTTCTAATTCCAACATTTTAATCTTAAATAATCTTTCGGTTTCTTCACGTTCACGTTTCTGACCTTCCATTTCCATACGGAATTCTTCTTCACGTGCTATTGATTCTAATCGTAATCTTTCGGCTTCTTCTTTAGCGATCATCGCTTTAGCTAATTCTGCGTTCATCTTTCCCAATTGCGTCATATAATCAATTGCGGTCGGATATTGATCTTGCATATATGAAGCAATTACTTTGGCAGCTTCTGGAGACTTCATCATAGTTTTCTCAAAAGCTAATTCGAAATTTTCTAATGCTTCTTGGAATTTATCGGTACTCTTTAAAAAAAAAAAAGATATATTTATTGAAAGTAAACAAGAAATTAGGTACTATTTGATATTTCCAAAAAAAAACTTGGACCATTTTTTAATCATACCTCAAATAAATTTTCATGCGTTAATCCAGATTTTACATATTTTTCCCAAAATGTTTTTGCAATATGTTCATTATGAATCGTTAATTCTTCGGAATTTTTTTTCAAAAATACTTCTTTACATTTATTTATATCTTCATTTAATCGACCAATAAAACTTTCCATCTGGGTAGGACTTCCAATGACTTTTTCAAAAAATAATTTATTGACATCTGACATACAATCTTCATGAATTTCACCAAAGTCTTCCCATAACATTGGGAGCTTTCCTTCTTCATTCAGAACATCCATTCTTTCTTGATATAGAATTGTAGATTCTTTTATTGCTTCTTGTGCAACGAATTGAATAATTGATTCATATTCGGATGGAATCGAGAGAAGAGTTGATGTTTCCGAACTGTTCATACGTTCCACGATATCTTGCAAGAACTTTACAAATGCTGTTCCTTTCATGGTGGATGAACCTATGTATTTTAGGGGTAATTGAGAATAAATTTCTTTAACGGTATTCTCTACTTCATCAACAAATTCTTCATCAAGTTCGTCGGTTTGAGCATCTTCCAAATGTTGTAACATTTTTCTTTTACAACCGGGATGTGGTAAACTTAAATTTGGTAAATATAAATAAAAAATAAAATTATATATTAAATATATTAATTATGTGATAACATTTAGAATTAATATTAATAACCAAAGTATGCAAAGTATATTTACCCATAGACATTGAAGTCATAAAAGAATCTCCCGATGCCCGCAGCGGCTGTGAATTGAATATTGAAATGTCGTTATTATTTATACTTTGTGTTTTTTTTTTTTTTTAATATTATTAATCATTCACCTTCGGGATTTACATTTTGTAATTTTTCCAGAAAGTAATCCTTGAAGCTATCTGGATTTTCCAGAGTAAAATCACGAAGCAAGATAACTAATCTGGGTAAAAAGTCACCATCTTCGGGTTCTTGAATGAATTTACTTAAATCGGTCATAAGATACAATTTACCGATATCATCCCTGCCGACAATACCATTAATGTTATAAATGAAAGTTGACGAAGAAGCTAAACATAAAATGAATAGCTTTGTCGCCCAATTTTGGTCTTGTTTTGGGTCATCGATTCCTTCGGAATCGAAAACAATTACACGTTTTTGAATCGTGCTGCCATCGGATTGTTTACTTGTTATAGTGAAAGGAGGAGACCACATGTATATCCCACGTGTGCACCCTTCAACTTTTGCTCCTAAATCAAAACCGTCATGACGTCCGTGCAATACATTTGCGAACCAAGATTTACCACGACGATAAGAACCAACTACCGAAATTATAGCGAGAGGTTCACGAATCCGTTTAAGAACATCTAACGCTTCTTGATTTAGCACAATTTTACCAAACTTTCCGTTGTCAACTTCATATCTTAATAGTTGCATTGGAGCACCTTCACGGAATTCAATTCCTCTACCGAACTTATTACCCGTATTACCATTTTCTGAAAATCCATTGCTTCTTGTTTCACTAGATAATTTAGAATGAAGTGTCATTATTTTAATACGAATGTGTTTATTTTATTTTTTTTTATGTAAATTTTTAATAAAAAATATTTTTTGAAGGGGTTTTTTTTTTGGAATTTTTTTTATTTTTTTTTTTTAATGAATTCGAGAAGTTTATAAAGAAATTTTATTTGAATAACATTATTTTTTTATTATTGTTTCCCCAATTATTGCTTTTGTTTCCAAAACAAATCTCATTGATTTTGAACATAAAATTGAGATAACATTAAGCCTTTTAAAGAATAATCACAATGAGATGCATTTAAATATTTATAACAAGTATAAAAAAGATGTAAAACAATGCAAGGACCATTTACGACTTGTTTTAGTATTCACATTCATAGATGCATTTATTGATAATCTTTCGCCAAACTTTCCACATTAAGAAATGTATTCTTGATTGTTTTGTCATTTATTATCTAAGAAATTTAAGGGTTCGCTACATAAAAAAGCATTTAAAATACCTTTAAACAGTTATAACTGACACATGGATGTTCATTGAACTGATAAGTTTTACATGACGATCATTTTTGCTTAAAATTTGACAATCAACTTAAAATTTAAATGATTTTTTAAATTAATGTAAAAGCTTAAATTTTTAATATAACCTAGAAGGACTCATTTAATTTTAACCAATCAAACTAAAAATAGCCATTTCCGCAAACTTAAGACAGGTGATCTGAATGATTCATACTAGTACTTTTATAGGAAGATAATAACACAATTGATTGGATTCAAAACTACTATAAAGAGTTTTTAAAGTTTATATAGATCATTACCTATGATTCAAATTAGACCAAATTTTAATATATTATAAATACAATTTCATTCTATTTGAACTCGGTTTCTGAAAAATATCAATTTTTATTTAATTTATATTATAGATTTTATCTTAACAACTAGTAATTCAAATTAGCTTAAATTTTGATATGTTATAGAATAAGATTATTTTTATAATACCACATTTTACAGTAAATATTTTTTAGGGAAATGATGGGTGGATATTTGCACAAAAAGATCGAACATTTGATCAGTTACTTTCATATACTAGATTTTGATACGATTAATAATACCTTTAACAAGATTTACCCATTTGCTTCAGAATTTACTGATTGAGGATTCATACCGGTTTTTTGATGATGGTTTACAGATAATTCATACATGTTAGATGCAATTTCCACACCTAATGCCTCTCCATAGCTTTCAGATCTCGAAATAGAAGTTGCTTGTAAATCTCAAAAAACCATTCTGCCATCTTTCTTGTGATAGTTCAAACTTTTCAGGATCCTTATTGTATGATAAGGGGTGAGGGAAGGTCATGCCCTATAAAAAAATTGATCCTTGTTCATGTTATTTCCGTGAAGGGCTCATTTTCACGAAATTTTTAATCTTAAATCACAGAAATTTTCATATCATTGATACAGATTCTGTGAAAGGCTCATTTTTTCACGGAAATTTCACGTAAGCCACAGAGAAATAATGGAAATATTCGGTGAAATTTTTTTATAGGGATGGCCAGGCCGTATTGAATCGTTATGTACAATACAATTTAGGTTAAATATCTTTGTATCCTTAACCTGCAAAAGTTACATTTCAGGTGCTTCTTGATGATCTTGAAATCTTGAGTCACCAGATATGATTTATAAAGGAAGTCTCAGAGCATTGTGATAAATTTTCTGAAATAAATGAAACGAAAATGTAAAAAATTGCTCAAAAGAATTTGAATTATTTGAAACTATAGTGCATTTAACCAAAGAGCAATGGCCCAATAAAATAGATATGAAGAGTAAACCTCGAAACCCATTGGTGGTGCACAATGAGAAATTGGCCCAAACATATTATACCACCGAATTAACCTAAAGTTCCAAGGTTTTTGCAAAACGCCAGATTAAAGGTACTGTCTACTAGCAAGAAACTGGCCCAACGAACGAGCTGTCTTACCAAAGCTTCCTTAGCGACGTGTAATTTTATTTTATTTATTTTATCTGTATAATTTTATGCCAACGTAGTAAATTTCCGTTAGTTTTTAGACCATGCGTTGACTTATATATGACTGGTTGACATGGTAAAAATTTATTCAACCAGGATTGCAAAAAAATAATTCTGAGAATGGAGTTAAAGAAAAAAATTCGTCATACGTAATACGTGACACTCAATTTCAAAACACATGACGCATTTTATGTCACATGAATTTGTCATTGACGACTGTTTTTTAAAGTTTTTACAATTTATAAATTTATTTACTAGAATGAAGATCACATGGCAAAACTACGCGTAGAGGTCCCAACGATCTTTTTTAGTACCATCGTTTTGTGCTTTTTTCAAGAATTTCCACATTTAATCATTTAAATCATCATTATGATCAGGAATTATCGTTTCATCAAGTTCATCAAATTCATCAAATTCATCAGGCACAACATTTGAATTCAACCATTTCATAGCCCCTTCCTCATCTCCCTTATTTATATTGAATGCGCGTGCGATATTTGCCTCTGAATATCCCTTCTTTTTCAAATGGCATAATTGATCCTGTGATGGCTTAAAATAAGTATCCAAGGTCGTTTGTCCACTACTATTTGAAGAACGAGATTGTGAATTTCCTCTTCTTCCCCTACCACCCCTACCACCCCTGTCACCTCTGCCACCTCTGCCACCCCAATTATTCCTACCTCCTCTGCCACCCCAACTATTCCTACCTCCTCTGCCACCCCAACCACCCCTACCATCATTACCTTCTCTTTCATTATTTTGATATTGTTTCCATTGATCATTATTACTTGTTTTGTTTCCGTCAATTTCATTTATAAGTTTTGGTGATTCATTATCTTGTGAGACAATCGAAGTAGAATAAATTGTGCTATCAACATTTTTAATTTGTTTGTCCTCTACGCCGTTAGCAAACCGGTTTTTAAAAGGTAGAAGATTGCCTTCCGGATTATGCTTTTTACTTGCGTTATTATCATCAAATATGGCAAAAGATATATGACGATAAGTCTTGGGCAAATTCTCTCCACCACCAGCGTATTCGTTTGAAATGACATCATAAAATAATTGAGCCATAGTAGACGGAGGGTTACCATAAGCCCCACATCCAAATGCACTGAGAACTATTGAATCATGGCCTTTTTGATAATAATAAGAAATAATAAACTTTCGATAATTTGAAAATGAGAGAGAATTTCATAAATTAAATAATAAGCACCATGATGTAATCCTATGTTAAGAATCGATCGAATTTTATGTCGAGTTTTTCTTATGTCTTCAGGAGTTAAAGTAAATTCTCCAGATTGATCTTTGATGATTTTTGGGCGGCGTATTGCTGCTACTGCCTAATAGAGTTTAAAATTTCGAATTTAATAGTAATTATATATATATTACAGCCTAATGATAGAGAATTATTTTTCATACCACAAAAGAAAGTATCTTGGGAACTTCCAAAAATTCATATTTTTCATGCTCGCTAGATCTAATAACAGTTGCATTAGGACAGTATACCCCTCCTAATGATGGTATGGGGTACCAATTTTTTTTGTTACGTTCATGATATTGATAAAGATTTGTACGACGAAAAAGATTTTCTTCTTGGGCTCCCGCACCATTTTTGTAACCTATTCGAAATTACAGTTATTAATATGGTTATAATATTTTAAAATTAATAGGAATTCAAAACCGTTATTTACCACCACCAGCCTTAGTTGCACTAGCCATGTTTAATACCAAAGGATTAAAACCTTCTCTCACCATTTCCAAAGCTCTTTTTAGACAATCACCATCCACCACTTTTATATCTGGTTTTTCTTGAAACTCAGGAACAATTTCTCTAGTTAAAGCTGAACCATTTGGATAAAACTTCGCTTTGTGAATTTCTTGTTCGATAAGTTCCTTACTGAGTTCGATTACTTTATTTGTACGTGGGTGAACATAATTCAATTTATTGAAGGCTTCAATGGTTTTTTCCTGAACGTCTATGCGTTGAGACCTTTCCATAATTAACCTTAAAATGTAATAAAAATAATAAATGGGAATTATTTTAAAATTTTACTTTATATAAAAGATCCGGAATTGACGCCAATCAGGTTACTCAATTGCAATTGTTGAGGCGCAGAAAATTCAACATAAATACATTTATTATTAATTTATTAACTTTGTAAACCTTCTCATTTCAATTATATAAATATCAATCAAACATAAAATAGCAATTCAATTTAAAAATTCGCATCATCATTTCTATCTTAAACCAGCTTTCACTTCACTCGTTATTGCTTCCATCACATCTAATTTCAATAGATCCTTAACCGGAAAGTGTAAAGAAGCTTCATATGCCAACTTTATCGTCGTATCATTTATATGAAGGAAATGACGACTTAACGCATTGATGCTATTGCAAACTCGCGCGATTGCCTCACGCCTTTCTTGATCAATTTCCTAATAGTAAGAAAGATAAATTAATATTAAAATATATATAATAGAATCGATGAGATTTTAATATACGGTGATTACCTCATTTTCATTTGAGTAAATAGCATCGGAATCTTGGTCTTTGGATGATTGTGTTGTATGCTTGCTTACCCAAATATAACCATTCAAACCTAATGCCAAATCAACTCCATACGGTAAAGTATGAAAATGAGTTTTACCTCGTTGTACAAGCGTTTGCGGAACTACGACGAAAGAACCGTTGCGTAACTTTAGAGATCGTATGTATTAGCGTATGTGATTGATTATTGATAACAATTTACTTAATAAAGTACCTTGCCGTATTTTAGATTTCTTGTATGTAAAGACGAGGAACCATCTTGAAAGTGTCCTTGTACTTCAGCCTAAATGTTGCAAGAAGGGTTATTAAAATGATTTGGTTTGAAAGGAATTTTTCAATTCGATACCATACCACTAATAGATCCCCTTCGGAGAAAAATTTTCTCATTTGAAGTTCATCTGCTTCAGTTTTACGTCTCTATAATTTAATAGATATTAAAAAATTTAATAGTAAGCAAAGGAAACTGGGGAATATAACTAACTTACTTGTATACCACCGGGAAGGTTAATAGCTGACAATAACAACACCGCATCTTGCCTTGAATTTATATCAACTTTCCATCTTCTATGTGAAACCTATTATAAAATCATCAATAAGATATTTCACTCAGTTTACCCGAATTGAATTTATCAATTTATCTCACCTCTGTAATTCTGCCGATTACTAAATCGCCAACTTCACCATTGTATCTATTTAAAGATAAAATTCAATTATGATAATCACGTAGTCTTATAAAATACAAAGGTTCCTTACATACCTCGCGTGTAATGACTTTACAGAGATTAATTTGTTGACGCGTTCAACCACACCAGCCACTGATGCTGCACATTTTCCTGATTCTGTTGTATAGGTACCATGACCTCTAAATAAATATAGTAAGAGTTGAGTAATTATCTGAATTCTAATAATATTCAAAAACAAACCAACCTCATAGATTGTGCATCACTAGTTATAAGTTGCCCAGGAGTTACTACTTGTGACTCGAAATTTTTCCTCTCTGTTTTAAGAAGCATATCTATGTCGCCATCCATATCAACATCAACTATAAATTTTTGCGAGGATGGTTTTGGAGAAAGGAATTGAAATGCCATATTGAAAAATGTAAAATTGGAAGAGATTTGGAGAATTGAAGATAAAAACGCGACAATTTTTTATTTTTGATTACATATAGCTCAAAATAATTTTTTTGTGTAACTTGTCACTTTTTAGTTGAAATGTTGATGGTTATGGATGGATTGTTGGGATTATATTTCGCAAAGATGAATTGAAAAGAATACTTGACCAAGGCAATTATTACATATCTGGACATATTTATCAATATTAGTTTCATATATTTTTTATATGGATAATAATTCTATATTATTATGAATGCTCATTGATTGTCACCCAAAGCCAATAAAGCATATAGAGTTCAGTTTCTCTTTCTCTTATTTACATTTTGAAAGTTAGGTAAAGATACGGATTCATTCTTTTCAAAGATTTAAATCGATTTTTATAAAAGTGCTCCGAAAAAGATAGATGGCACCTAATGAACTGACAATCGAACAAGAAGTTGAATCAAAGACCATATCGCTAAAATTGACAAAGATGTTTTTTATTAATGATAGTCAAAATGTTATTTTACAAACTGGATTTTTCTCGAGACAAAACGTTCAAAAATTCCTATTTAAAAAATGACAAGTAACTAAAGAACACAAAGATAATAAGTTATGCTAATAACCACTTGATGTGGCGTCTAGCAATTTTGAGCTCAAATCTTTTTCTTTGGTGGCGTTATGTCGTTCACTTTTTGAAAAAGTTACACACACTACTTTATATAATTAATTAATCATTAAAAAGTCATGCAATTTCAATCGTTTACTCTTTTCGTTTATAAAAAAAAAATTAAATATTTATAACTCATAACCATCATGAATCCTTCCGTCTTTGCTCGTTCGGCTATTCGTTCCCGTGCTTTGGCCCGTCCAATTCGCGAAAGTGTATATCATTGGGAAAATGTTGACGGTTCGGTTAGTTTTTATTTTAAATATTATCAATATTATTTCAGTTTACTTTTTTGAAATGTTAATCAAGTTTTGATTATTAGCACCTTCCTTTCAGTACCAAGAGTAAAGTAGGTCTTGCTATCAAAATGACTTTATACCTTGGCACAGGCTTCTCTCTTCCATTTATTAGTAAGTAATTTAGAAAAAAATAATATCTTTACCTTATTACTGATTTCGACATTGAAATTAAATTTGTATTTGATTCATTTAGGCGCTTGGTGGCAATTGTAAGCATTCATTCATTTTTCAATTATTTTTTATTTTTTTTTATTTTTACTTTATTTTATTAACTTTTTTTACAATAATTTACGGTGATGTGTGTAGTCATAAGGCCGGTAAACCTTTTTTTAGAACTGGTCCACCTCCTGAATAAATGATTTTGATTGAATATTTTAATGTCCAAACATCATATATGTAAAAAAATATGATTTCAATCTAAAATTATGTTGAAAAGTAGTAGTTAAATGATATCCTCAATAAAATCCTAATTTTTCTTTTAATTTTCTTCATTATTCTCATCCTCATCATCATAATCAGCACTGACTAAAGATATGCATGCCGTATTATTACCTAAATAGACCAAATGTGATGAGGGTGGATTCGATGCATGATTTTTGTGAAATGGATGAAAAGTTTAAATAAGTTTACCTTTATTTGGCTTACTATTTAATAAAGTATCAAACGTAATGTTTTCAGAATTTAATACTTCTGTCAGCTGATCGTTTCTTTGCTTTTTATTTTCCTTTCTCTTTTTAATAATCAAATCCTTGTTATTTTCACCACTTTTTTCGTTTCCATCAATATTGTTTCCGGGATTCCAATCATTATCCTTTAAAAATGGATCCGTTTTGAGCTTGGTATTAACTGCCACCATTACCGATAATTGGGCAACCTTATCCTTAGGATCATGAATATGGAATTTTGATTTTTTAAATTTTGACGATGATTTATTAAATATGGATGATGCTGTTATTTCTAATTTACGTTTTTGAGCTTGTTCAAGTAATTGATCTATAATAAAATTTATATTAATTGATGATGATAATCATTTTATTAAAATCATAATAATAACCTGAAAATTCGGTTGTTTTTGCTTTTACTATATCATCTTGAGATTCTGGTAACAGTGGGATAGATAATGCATTTCTATCGCGTATTTCTTCATCTGCAAGTCTTTTGGCTTCTAGTTCTTTTTTCTCCTCCTTTTAAGAAAAAATTCGAAAATATCAGCAACTGCTAAAAGAATCTTGAAATAAAATAAAAAATAAAAAAATCCTTTACTCTAAATTTTTTACGCATTCGCTGTGAATGCGTATAAGGATCCGCCCATTGTTTATCATTTAATCTCTTTCAAGGAAAATAAATATTGTAAATTCATTTCTGCAAAGAATTACCAGACCATTATTATTATATGATATTATGGACGTACTTGAAGTTTTGTTAAAATAGGAATAACTTCTTTAGATCTCAATTCATCTTTAACAGAATGTTCGAGCTTATATAATGCATTATCAACCAATTTCTTAGCTTCTTCGTCATCTATTAAAGTACAATATTTTTTTACAAAAAAAAAAGTTCAATAAATGAATTTAAAAAAAATTCAAATATTATAGAAATAATGTTAAACCTTTTAATTTAATGACTTCAGAATCTTCTGGCTCCCAAGTTTCGACTTTTTTACGAGCTCCAGAAATAACCGAATATTCAGCATTCTAGAATAATTCATTCTTAATAAATTGTCGTTTTTGAATAACTTTTAATATATATTACATGATTCTCACCTTTGGATCTGTGTGAATTTCAATCCAATTGTCACATAAATGACATTTCATCCGAAAACTGAATATTGGCGTACTAAAATATTTCCCGATTTTCTTTTTTTCTGCATTGTATCTAACACCTTTATAATAATAATAATAATAAAAAGATGAATGATGATTTGAGATTTCTCAAAGATAAAACCCAGACAAAAAAAAAAAACTTTAGGTCTATTACCTTTACCGACATGGTTTCCACAGCCTTCACACCAAATGTTGAAAGGTAATTCGAATCTTGTGAGTTTATATGTTTTTATGGTTATTGTTACAAAAACACGTAATTTGTTCAGTTTCGAATTTTGACACATGAACTAAAGAATTATATTACCAAAACTTGACGAGAATACAAACCTGACAATTAAAATTCCCTGATCAATTTTACGTGCACGATCACCAAGCGGATGTTTTCCAACAAATTTATTAACAGAACCCTGTAATTTATGAAAATTATTGAGAATCTTTGAAATTGAAACTGAAAGATATAAAATTCAATAAGTACTTTATCTGGAGTCCAATCAGGTGGATAATATTTATTAAAGGGTTGCATTTTGTATAACAAACTTTCAAAAATTAAAAAGATCAGTTTAATTGAATTTGAATTCCGAAATTCTGTTTGACGTGCCTTTGTATGCATCTTTACCAACCACCACGTGAGGTCTCTTTTCACGTGTAACATTTCAGTCTCCAATAAAAAGAACGCCAAAAAATAATCACCTAACATGATAAAGATTCTATTACTAGCTCAAGGTACAATTGTTTTCAGTTTTAATTATTCATTTCAGGTTAATTGATTCAAAAAGCCTTTTGGAAAAAAAGTTATATTTTATAAAAAAATGAATAATGCATTCATTATTTTTAGGCTATTAAAAAAATTGAGCGCTAAAATTGCAGCTCAAAGATGGGTCGGATCTTGATATATTAGAAATGTCTAATAAATATGCAATAAATAAATTTGAAGAATTGATCAGAGTCGGATAAATTTAGCAGAGTTGATGGAATTGAAAATTAAAGTTGGCGGAGAACAATGGGAAAAATCAAGAAAAAATGGTGGTAGGTCCCGAGCTGCTCATGCTGTAATATCATTAAGATAGAAATGGATCATTCTATATTGACCACAACGATAATAAACAAGAGCATGATAATTACAATAACAACCACATTGATGAATATCATAAATATCTCCCCAATAATTATATCCACCATTTTCAATTTCCAAACCGAAGAATTGGAAAACTGTTCATCAAGAAAGTTGCTAATTGGGCTAATTATTATAATGGTTCATTGTCTGATTCTTAATCTTGTAAAGCACTGTAGTTTAATGGTGACCTGGAATGGGTTGATTGAATTTACGACCTCCTTAATCATGGATTGAAGTAACGATCAACTTTTATTGAAAGATGTAATTGTTTTCTTAATGATGCTGGCTACTCGAGATCAGAAGATCCGGCAAATCCATCGTGCAGGTATAATTCGGACAATGGTACAAAATAAATATATCAATCTTGGTACTATACTCATTAAAAGAATTTTAATCAATTTTAATGAGTAAAATTGATTTTTCCCGGTAGTTTTCTCCCTTTATATTGCAAAGGTCCCATATCATGACACCTGGTCATTTTTTTTCTTTTGTAATTTTGATATCAGTAAAAAATTTATGATAATTAACAATGTTTTACCCGAATTTGGGTTTTAGTTTTCAACTAAATAAAATTTTTATTTCAAAGATGATGTAATAAAGATATGAAAATTTTCAAGTTAACCTGAATTTATCAGCTTTGTAAGATCCATAGTTTATTTTATTAGAATTAGTCAAAATAAGATGTAAATTCAAAGTTTCCCGTATAATGTTCGAGCATAATTTTGATAATGCCTAGATCGACCGTTTGATCCGTTTTTTTGTCTTGCGATTCATTGTAAATTTAAATCAGCAAACCCAATTCTGGATTTTGATTATATATTTAGTGGATTTTACGATTTTATGATGAACGATCAGAAATTAACTGGCCTTATGCGATTAGATACTTTGTTATTAGTAAAATCTTCATACATTGCTCTCAAATTCTTTGCCTTTTTCTTTCTGAATATGGTGAATTCGGTGATATCCTATGTATAATGATTCTTGAATAATAAAGCCATTGGTTTATTGATCCCTTTCTAGAGATGAAACTCTGAAATTTCGTGAATCATATATAATTTCTTCTCCATTCTTCTTTAGAATCTTCTTGTACATAATTTTCATCATATGCCCCTACCTTTTGGAATTCCTTTATAACGTTTCACGGAATTCCAAACCCGAGCAACTTCAACGTTTTTATAAATTCACCTGGAACCATCAAGACCGGTCTTCGGGAATACTTTACGTTCTGCTTTCTCATTAGATATTTCCACTACAAATTGACAACCCGATTATCATGCTTGACGCCGATAAATGAAAATATGCTAAAATTTGTTATTATATAACCACCCTTTTGATCTTAACATCATAACTTATTACTTCCGAGATTGGATACTAATGATTTTGGGCATACAAAATAATTTATAGTGAACTCGTGTTTTAAAATTTTGCTGAAATTCAGAAATAAAAATTGATTTAGTTGAAAAATAAAGAGTGAAACAACTTTATTTATAGAAGAAATTACATATAAAAAAAAAAAAAAAAGAATTTAAGCTACAGAACGTCTTGTTATTTGATGTTGCTAAAATTGAAGCGTGACCAACGTCTGTGATTGACTGAACCCGCCAACTTGTAAAACTAATCCTCTCACTTGCACCAACTATTTTACCATCACATTTTAAAAGAACAGATTGATTCTCATTAATAATTTTCAAATCCCAGTAACAAATTTGTGAAGATACTTTTCAACTAGATCTAATCTATAATTTACGTTAAAATCATATATAATAACCTTACAAAAATCCTTAGGAAAACGCCACATAAGCTTAAAATTAAGCGCGACCAACATCTGTGATTGGCTGATCTTGAGTCGTCACATTAGCTTAACATTGAAGCGCAACCAACGTCTGTGATTGACTGATCTTGAGTCGTCACAGAAGTTTAAAATTGAAAACGCGACTGTAATTGCCCGATCAGGAATCACCACATAAGCTTGAAATTGAAGCGCGACCAACGTCTGTGATTGACTGATCTTGAGTCGCCCCATAAGCTTAAAATTGAAGCGCGACCAACATCTGTGATTGACTGATCTTGAGTCGTCACATAAGCTTAAAATTGAAGCGCGACCAACGTCTGGAATTGGTTGATCTTGAGTCGCCACATATACTACCTGTAATACTCAAAATTTAATAAAATCATTAAGAAAATAATTACACCTTTCAAGAAAGTTAATACATTACTTCAATCCATAATAAAGGAAGTGGAGATGAATGAATAATAGGTTCAAATCGTTGCTTTATCTTAGGTTTCCATCCACTCACATCAGGTCGGAATTCGTCAGTATCGTTCACAAGGCTTTGAATCAATATTTTTATTTTAGGTATTTTGTGTTTAATCTGTATAAATTTTATTCGTTAACGTTAGTGAAAATGAATAAGTTAAAGCTGAAAACAAAAAGAAATACCTGTCCGCTACTTAAGATAGCACTACAATCTTTCTTTCCTAAGAACGTGATTGTCATGAATAGGTGGAAAAAAATAAGTTGAAAATTCCAAAGAAACTATTTTTATTTTTAAAAAAAGATGGGGCGCGATTGATAAACAAAAAAAAATGATTTCACGTGATAATGGTACGATTTGATTGGCTTGGACAGAGATCCCAAAATCCACAAATCTATAATTATATTGCTAAATCTCGTGGACCGCAGGACCCCGAACTATACTAATAGAACTCACAAATGTAGTACGAACACGCAATTAAAATTATATTGTATGGTATAACTCGGTCAATATTAATGCTAGAAAGATAATATTACTACCATTAGATTCCTCTCGATTAGACGAATCCAATGGTATAAATTTCATTAAAATTGAATTACTGGTTATTGAGATAATGGGTATGTAGGATAAGTAAATTTGTAAAAATAAGCATCTTTTGGCAAAGTTTACATATAAACTCTACGCAAACTCAAATGTGAGTTATATTAGTATAGTTTGGGATCCTGGGACTCCACAGCAAAGGGTGGTAATAAGGTGATCAAGAGATTTTGAAAAATTTGCAATTTAAATTACACAATTTATTTGGTCGATTATCATAAAATAATTTTGATTTTTCAAAAATGGTTTTTGTAATCCAAGACAAATTTTTGCAAGTAATTATTTGAGTATATTAACCTTCTTTAATATATTTATTTTTATTTAAATCATAAAATTTGTATAATACATAGGTTTAATAAAGTTTATGTAATATTTCACAAAAAACAATTATTTTGAAATTACTTTTTTGAGATTTCAAATGCTTGTAAGTATAAAAACAATAATAAAAATTTAATAGCAACATCAATAACAAAAGAATAAGTAAAAATAAGCTTATTTGTTAGTCTAATTTTCTTCTGAATTATTTGATTTTGAACAAATAATTTCACGAAATGACAAATTAACAGCGTAATTTCCTTATACAATTCCTTTTTCAAAGTAAGTGATTTAACAAAAATTGTAAAAGGCAGAATATTAAAATCAAAGAAAAGTTGTGAATTGTAGCTTTTTATAGTCATTTTCAATCTGTTTTTTATAAAAAACAACTCTTAGGTATTTTAAAGTAATATAGAAGTGATAAAAAAAGTCAAATTTACGACTTTTTACTAATAAATTATAAATAAAAAAATTTATTTTTCAAATAGTTAATCTGGTAGGTTCATGATAATCATAAAATCTCAAAATCTGTTTGGTCAACATATTATCACCTTTTGCTATAATGGTCTTCATATTCTAAAAAAATATATATTTACAAACTTACTAATAAAAAAATTTTATAATAATTTATTTTTAATTCAAATAAAATAAAAGGTAAATTATATTAAGAATTATATTATAAAGAAAAAATATTAAAAAAAAATTATATTATTATTTTATACAATCAGACCTTTATATAATCACATCCTATATAGAGTAAGTGCTGAGAAAAGAGACCAAATTGAAAAATTTTTCAAAAATTTATTTCTAATTAAAATAGATACAATTTTTATCATTTAATCCAGAATTTTAATTATTTTTAAAAAAGTTTTTTTTTACAATTTGGTCTTTTTCTAGCATTTATCCTATATAGTCATACTTAAGGTTGCTTGTCTAAACTCATTTTGGATTTGGCTAAATGTCTAAACCTTTAGTTTTGCTAAATTTTTACTAAGTG
>CAMKVN010001039.1:0-21296 GCA_946474995.1 Funneliformis geosporum | reverse complement strand
TTTTTGCATACGGAAAAAGACGATTTTCAGTATCTTGTATACGGAAATATTTACGAATTTATTATACTGTTTTTCTATGTTTTTTATACGTTTTTTAAACGTATTATTTCCGTATACTTTCCTTATACTGATTATTTATAGGGTATAATATAGTAAAATAGTAGTAAGGGATTTTAATTTAAAATGTGAATTAAAGGAAAGTATTCATGAAACTCAAAAATTTTGGATTCGCGTATAATATGACTTAAAATTCATAAAAAAATTTAAGGTTTTAAAACTCGCTTCAGAAAAAGACATTTATTCCTTTTTTAAGGTAAAATATATTTTTTAAATATAAGTTTAATTTTTGTTTTATAATATATTTTTAATTATTAAAGGTTATACAAGAAAGAATTGATAATACTGTTTAAATAAATGATACTACATAAAATAAACTTTGAAAATGTACTGAACTTTAAAAGTTTATTAAAATACATTATCAAGTATGAGAATACAGCTTTCAAGTATAATTATTTGTTTATTAATTTTAATATATCAATTTAATATTTTAATCCTAATTATATCTTTTGTAATTTAGATAAAAAAATGTAATAAGTTGAAATGTATTTATTGTAAACCAATATAGTTTCCTCTTAATATATTTGAAGAAATTTATTGGATTTCAGATTCACAGATATACTAAGGTATTATACATGTTCATTAAGTGAATCTGCTGTATCTTTAAAATAATTTTTAAAATAATTTTTTATTTAAAAATTAAATAATGATCATTATAAAGATTTTACAATTTTGTATGAATATCATATTACTAAAAAAGATTGTCCTAGTTTACAACTTCGAAAAAAAAAATATGCACTTGATAGAATACTAGTTTTAGAAGAATTTGTGATTTTGTGAAATATACATTATGTTTAAAATCACATTGTATTTTTAGTCATCTTCAATTTAAAAATTTTGATGTTGAATTATTACAATAATTTGTGATTCTTTTGATTATACTTGTAGATCAAAACTTTTATCAGAAAATCACACTCTCTTTAATACCATTTTTGTAAAATTAGTCTAATTTGCCAATTATTAATTGAACAAATTTATTATAGTTTTAAACTTAAAGCTTCTGAGATTTGTTATTTTTGTGAAGAAAATAATAAGAAAAAACTTATTGATCAATCATAAAGGTTAAGAGAAGAATGATTGAAGGCGTATCTATTATATTATAATTATTATATAAATAAAAAGGATTTTGAAAAAAAGACGTATTTCTTGACAGAATTTTAGCAAGTTATCTATGAATATAGAAAATCCTGATAGAATGAATATGAAAGTTACAGTACAATTTTCTGAATCCCAATTTTCTGAATATACCTTTTTCTGAAGCTAATATCCTGAATCCCAATATCCCAAAAAAAAAATTTCCCAAAATTTCAAGATTCCAAAAGCCATTATACCAAATCCTAATTTTCTGAATAAACATTTTTCCAAAATTAAAATGACATGTATTAAAATTATTGAACTTGACTAATCACTCTTATAAAAGAGATTTAATAAAACCAGCTACTAATTTTTAATTTATTTTTATAAAATATATTTTTTTTATTTGTATAATATATGTAAAAAGAATTAATTTATTTAAAACTAATTTAACGCAAATATATAAAATATTTATTAAAAAATAATATCATATAATAATTAACTCTATAATATTTATTTCTTAAAAAAAATTTATTAGTTTGCTTTAAATATAATAAAAGTTATAGAGAAATATTATGTGCGATTTCTCTTAAATATATAACAAGTGTGTAATTATTATGATTATTAAAAATAGTTAAAATATGTTTTTCCTTATCAATTTGATGTTTGCATTTATATTTTAAAGGTTTTCACAAAGGATACTTTTTATTTGCAGCTCAGTTTGATATTATTCATTACACATTTCTTTTATTATTATATAGACATCAACATACTGTTTTTCAAATAAAGTAAGCCAATGTTGATATCATCTTTCGACAATATTTTGTGTTCTAAGGTAATTATTTTCAATAAGCTTATAAATAGACTAAAATAATAGTAAAAATGTTAGTGAATTTTGGATTTCAGTTCTATTTCTAAAAACTCTTTGAATTCTACTGTGAATATAGTAATTTTTAAAATACTATATAACTTCACCTGTATTTGAAAGTATCAATGATTTAATTTGATCAAAAGTATTTGAAATATTAGAAGATGAAAGAAAGGCAAGAGCTATAAGGTAGCGTAATTTGATGCTAAATTCTTCATCATTGCCATATTCAGTTGTTAATCCTGAAGCTTAAATCTTTTTTCACAAATTCTAATACAAGTGAAAAAAGCAACTTTTATGAAGTAATTTTGGAAATTCATTTTAAGTAGTATTTATAGCTGCCAGCTCAAAATTAGTGATTATTAAAGATAGATCTAATATAATATTAGCAGCTTCACCCAAACCAATTAATTCTTGAAACAGCTGAGTGTAGCATTCTTCTGATTTTGCCATCATTAAAACATATACCAATGGTAAAGTTTGTGCATTTTCTCTACCAACTGATACATGTATAATATATATTTGCTGGAATAATAAAGATACTGTTTTGAAAGTATCATCTATAAGCCAATATTCTGCATCTTGTAAATATTAAAAATTTGATATTATACAAAATATCATTATTTTTTCTTTTTCAAATTCTATTTCCTTTGAAGAAATTCTTTACCATTAATAGTTTTACACAATTTATTTGGAATATCAATCTCTTCTAGTTCTTGTGACTGTGAAAACATATTTTTATTTCTGATACGTGAAATTTGTTTTCCTAAAGCTTGCTTATTTAGTATGTAAGAATATGAACTTTAATTCATATTAATCACTGCATTTTAAATTAATTGAACTGGCTGATCATATGTATGAGAAACTGATTCTTTTATTTTATTAGGGGTTTTAACCACTTCTATGTTCAAATAATGACTATACTCTTTAAAACTTACTAATATATGTTCTTCATCTTCTAAGTCTGTTATAGCTCTTCTATTGCAATTATATTTCTTTTGAAATTTATAACACTAATAGTATTTATTGTCTTTATTTTGTCTTTTACTAATAAATATCCATGTGCATTTATTTTTAGTTTTCCTTAGATAGATATAACTAAGTCACATATTTCACAGTTCATTTTGATTGTAACTTTAACAAAAATAAGGAGCAAGTGCAATGTGAAATAAAATTTATAGCAGATAGAATATAAAAAAATAATTTATTATAAAGGTCAATCGGAATTATCTAATAATTTTGCAGCATCATTAAACAATATAATGTTTATTCTTTAAAAATTTATCACAAAGATTAATCAGGAATTACCTAATAATTTAACAGTATAATTAAAATAATATAAGTTTTTTATTCATTATAAAAAGAAAAAAAAGATTATCTATATAATTAATTAAACTTATGATAATCATTCTGAATTTATTTTATTAATCTAAGCCCTATTCTATTGTATTGGTAAAAAATAATTTCAAAAATTTAAAAAAAGGAATTTATTAAGAAAATATTGAATGTATAATTGATTTTACAACTATTTTCAAAAAGCTGTAACCAGACGCAGGTCATTATATCATGGGAAATCACCAGAAAACAGTTATAATTTTTATAATTTTTTTTTACTTATTGTTATATGGAAACTGATTTTTTAGAATTGATTTGAATAGCTTAACTTTAAAATTTAATTATAATTTTACTTCTCACTTAATATTATATCATATTTTTTAAAATATATTTTACTATTATCTTTATATAAATATATAATAATCTGATAATAATTTATAAATAATGATTAATTATTTAAATATTATATACAGGGGGTGATCTCAGTTACCTGAATAATTAATATTTTATTTGATTAATAGTAACTTTTTTGAGTAAGTAAACTTTTATTTATTTTATTTATTTATAATTATTTATATTATATTTTTATTAAAAAAAAAAACAAATAAAAAACTAATATTTTGTTGCTTCACCCTCAGCTGTTATACACGTTTGAATTCAGTAATACATATTTTACATAGTTCAAATGGAATTAAACATCAAACTTTTTTTACTTTACATTTTAAATCTTGCAAGCTTGTAAGATAATTAGACAAGTTACGTACTTACCTGTCAATTTCATTTTAAAGATTTTTGATCAGGTTTAAATCAGGACTTTATATAGGCTAAGGTAATACAAAAATGCCTGTAATATTACAAACTTTAACAGCAATCTTAGCACAATGAGATGGAGCATTATCTTCTTAACCTTATGAAAATTAGCTAAATATAAATTCATTAAACCATACAATCTTTTTTCATTTTGCAATTGTCAAATATTTTTGTTCTAATACTTAAATCAATCTTTTTTGTTTGTTAATTTCTGAAATTAATGATTTTAGGTAAACTAAACATGAGCATATGTAACAGTTCAATGAATAATAATTGTTGAAACATTTTTTTTAATGAATAACTCTTGAATTTTATGGGGGTAAAGTGGCAGTATCTTAAATCTTGTATAATAAGCTTTTTGAGCAATGGAAATTCCTTCAAATTAAAAATCATTTTCAGGTCATAATATTTTTTCAGTATTACAGATTCCATTTCTTTAAAACGTTTTATTGCATCATAAACTGTTATTTATCACATTCAACAATTTCAACATCATAAAGAATTGCTTCATATTGTTCTTCAGTTAATTCTTTTATCTTAACCATTTTTAGTTTAAAGTAAATAAAGGGCTGTGAATTATTATGCATGAATTGTTTAAATAATTAATTGTTAAATTAGAAATTATTGTGTAAATAAAAATATAAACAAAGCAAATAAATAAAATAAACAAAATACTTATTGATCAGGTAAGTGAGATCACCCTTATATATAATTTTGGGAAAACATCCATTCAGAAAATTGAGATTTGGAATAATAGCATTCAGAATATTGTCTATTTACCAAAATTTGAAAAATTAGAATTCAGTATAATAGCTTTCAAGATCTTGAAATTTTGGAAAATGTCTTCTTCAGAATATGAGGATTCAGAATATTAGCTTTAGAAAAAGGTATACAGTCAAACCTTGATATAGCGAACCCTTAATATAGCAAATTTTTAAATCAAATATATTAAAATTGCCTTACTATAGTGAACTAGCCAATTAAATTCTTTAAAAAATTCATTATAAGCTTATAACAAAGTTGATATCCAGATTCTAGAATTTGTTATATCAAGAGTTCACTGTATTCAGGAAATTGGGATTTAGAAAATCATTTGATAAGGGAATATAGATATTCCAATTAATTTCAATTGGATGAAATCAAATAAATTTATTATCAACATATTAATTTTATGATAAGATCAGTATAATAGAATGAAATTTAATATGTATATATAATAAATATAATAAATACATAAATACAGTATGTCAGATTACTTTATTAAATATTAAAACAATAAAATTGTTAATTCTTTTTTATAAATTACAATGATCTCCCGTTCCTAAAAATAAAATTTTATAATATTTGATAATTTTAGTCAATATTAGATATACCTTCTTCTTTATACTAAGACCAAATTATATGACTAGAAAATTTTAAAAATTATTTTTATTATTATTCCTTCTTCTCATATTTATCTTTAAAAAATTTATTAAACATATAATAATATTGTAACCGCCTAATTATAAAAGATTATTTAAAGATATGTAATAATTATCTGAAGTATAGTGGAGGACATTTTACTTCTAGATTATTTAAATGTAAGATCATTCTGTCTGTCCAAATTCAGCAAGTTTGATAAACTAATAACATTTTATTTACATAATCACGTGTTATGTTTTTTGTGTTACAAAATAATTAATTATGTGAAATATGATATTATAATTTATATACTATGCTTTAAACTTTAAACGAATTCCATTCTCTAGTAAATATTTATTAAAAAAATTTAATTCAATTTATTGATATTTTATTTATTTAATTTAATAGATTATGATTATTTTAAATAAATCTTTTTTAATGATAAAATTTAGCAATTATTACTATAATTAAAAATTCAGATTTTTGGTTATGACTTTAAATATTTTATCAAATTATACATCAATATGTTATATAGCAAATTATTTAAATCTGATAATTGATATTAACTCAAGTAATTATATTACTTCTTAAACTTGGTTTACTAGAATTCTTAAAAATTTTTTATCAACTTTATCAGAAATAAAAACATTTTTTATGATAAATTAAAAGTTTAATACCAAAAATTTATTATATTATATTTATTATTTCATGAATTCTATATTCATTAAATATATAGTCATTCCCATTATAATCACCTCTTATAAAATCACACTTTACTATAATCATAATAACCTTTAGTCCTAAATTTTTTAAATATAAAATACTTTCTTTATAATCACAATCATATTATAATCATTATCATACTAATTTGTAATATAAAGATAATAATTAATATAGTAAAAAATTTCCTTTATATAATCACATCACTAAAATTCTATATAAGTTAACTTGAGTTAGCTTGACAATTATTGACTTAAGCTAAACTGATTTATTTTAGCTTAGGCTTAACTTGACTTAAGTCAAAATGTGACAAGCTAAGCCAACTTATAAATCAAACAAGCTGGCTCATTTACTTACAAAATCTGAAAAAATATTTCAAAGAGATTGGATATGCGTTGAGAAGAGATTTTCTTCAAAATAACAGTTTTTGAAATATTTCTTTTTAAGAAAAACGGTTCAAAATGGTTCTTTTTAAGATAAAATTTTTGAAATGATTCTTTAAAGAGAAATGTTGTAGTTGTTATAACCCTTATTATACAAATATATGATATTTTTAAGTTTGTAAGTTTCAATATAACTTATATCTTTTTAATCATTTCTGCAACTCATCATCAAAAGAATTTGTTTGCAAATTAATTTTTAATTGCTAAAAATCCTTTTCTTATACTTTGAGCATTTAATTTCTTCTTATAATTTCTTTACAATATTATTATTGATTAATTTTTCTTCTGTTATTACATTACTTTCCTTTTAATATTATATTATCTTTCTTTTTCTATTATATTTCTCCTCATTATCTTTCTTTTATTTTAAGCTTTTCAAATCTCGTATAGTTTTAGTAATGTTAGCATTAATAAACCATTAGCATTATATATACATTAAATTTGCTATGAGTATTTGGAATATATTCAAGTACTAGTCATTAACTATTCTATACTACATTTATATCTTAAATTATATTCTTCTTAAATTTTCTTCTGTTAGTTATTATTTTTTTTTGTATTCTTTCTTACATTATAATTTTCTTTTTATAAAATTTTTTCTATAAATTCTTATGATTTTTCTTATAATATTTCTTATATTACTTTTATTCTGCTGATAATATTGTTACGGTCAGTTCTTTATGTTACTTAAATGTTAAAAGCGAACGGATAATATATGTGGTAAGCAGAAGGTTTTATTTGTAGTTGAGATTTGGGTAAAGATATAGATATCGATAGTTTATTTAATATATACTAACAAATGAGTACTGCCTCAAACGTCGGCGCTTCTGTACTGTACAAATGTTCTAAGTAATTAAACTAAACTAATCCAGACTATTCCTATAAGTCTTAATCAACTAACTATGTTTAACCTGTCTAATCTCCAAGGATTCTCAGCTCATATTTATATAAAATAAATATATATAATCGTTAACAATGTAAAAGAAATAAAATAAATATAATAAATAAAATAAATAAACTAAATAAAATAAATAAAATAAGTTAACTAAATAAACTAAATAAACTATGTAAACGAGCTAAACGACGTAAACGAAGTTAACAAAGTTAATATAGTTTTCTAAGGATCTACATTAGGAAGATCATCCTAATGATTTTTAGTGTAACAATATTCTTTCTTATTTATTATTATTCTTTTTATAATTCTTTTCTACATTACAGTTATTATATCTATAATTCTTTCTCGTTTATTATTACTTCTTTTTGTAATCTTTCTGATGTTAAAAATATTCTTTCTATAACACTTACTGAAGTTATTTCTATTTATTTATCATTTATTACTTTGATAAAATAATTATTTATTTTTATTTCAACATAATTTCTCTAACATTTTTTTAAATTATCATTTATATATAAGTGATATAACTTTATTTACTTCTATAACTTCATTATTTAATAACCAATTACTTTAGATAAAAGTATTTATTTTATTTGTATTTAAAAATTTATTATTAAAAATAATTTTTTTTTACTTTTATTTTTTTGAGAAAAATCAAACTTACTTCCTTAATCATATCCAAAAGGTTTATATAAGAAATTTATAATTAATATAATTATTTACTATGTGATTTTTAAGATTCTATAATTCCTATTATTTCTGCTATTTATTTATAATTTTATTTTATTACTTCTGCTATTACTGAAATGTTATTATAATATTTTATTTAACTATTTTAGTAATTTGTATTACTTATTCTGTTTCTTTTTTCTTCTTGTAACTTCTCTTTATAATATTTACTATTATGATATTATGTATTATCTTTATATTATATAAGCTTTTATATAGTTCAGTTTGTTATTTTACTATTGTATCTTCTATATAACTTTTCTGCATATTTATATTACTTCTTTAATTATTATTTTTCAAATATTTTCTTAAAATTCTTCATTTAGTTTATTAATTATCCAACTTCTTGATTCTCTGTTCAATTCTTTAATTATTCTTTCTCTTTTGATAACTAATTTATTTGAATTAGTTCTTTCTGAAATTTATCTGTCTTGTGTAATCTTTCTTTTTAATATCTTTTCTTTTATTATATGATTTTTCTTTATAATTTTTGTTATATTTTGTTGATTCTTATTATATATTGCTAAAACTTCGTATAAACCAGTTTGAGCTGACTTAATAATTAACTTGAGTCAAAAATGTGACAAGCTGAGTCAGCTCACATTATTATCTAAGAATTATTTCAGAAAAATTGGATATGCTTTAAGAAGAGTTTTTCTTCAAGATAATAGCTTTTAAAATATTTTTCTTCAAGAGAAAATGTCTCTAATATGATTTTCTTTAAAAGAAAAATTTTCAAATGATTCTCTTGAAAAGAAATGTCTCTAAAATGTTTTTCTTTGAAGAAAAAATGCTTTCACAATATTCATCTCAAAGAAAAATGCTAACAGTGAGTTATCTTTAAAAAATACATTTCTAGAGTGTAAAATTAGAAGAATAAATACTTCTGAAGTATTTCTTTTGAAGAAAAATGCTACCAGAGCATTAAGATTAAAAAAACACTACTAAAACGTTAAAATTTGAAGAAAATACTATTAGAGCATTAAATATAAAGAAAATGCTATCAGTGTATTATAATTCAAAGAAAATGTTATCAGATCATTAAAATTTGAAGAAAATGTCACTGATGTGTTAATCTTGAAGAAAAATTCTATCAAAACATTAAAATTTAAAGAAAATACTTCTAGTGCATTAACTTTGAGAAATACGCTTCCAGAATATAAAATTAGAAAAATATTTTTAGAGTTTTTCTTCAAATTTTAACACTACTGATGCATTAATTTTGAAGAATAATGTCACTAATGTATTAATTTTGAAGAAAAGTTACTTCTAAAGTGTTAGATTTAAAATTATATACTGATAGTATTTTTATTGAAAGAATACGCTATTAGCATTTTTCTTCAAAATTTAATACACTAGTAGCATTTTTTTTGAAGCATTTTCTTCATAAAAAAATGTATTAGTAGCGTTTTTCTTCAAATTTTAACATATTAGTAATATTTTTCTTTGAATTTAATATTCTAATAATATTTTTCTTTAAAGTGAAAATACTTCCAAAATGTTATATTGAAGAAAAATGTTTTTGAAACATTTTCTCTAAAGAGAAAACACTTTTAGAATATTCATCTCAAAAAAAATGCTACTGAAGCATTATCTTCAAAAAATATGTTTCTGAAATATAAAATTAGAAGAATAAATGCTTTTGAAATATTTTTTTCAAAAAAATACTTCTAATATAAATGGTATACTATTAAAATTGAGGTACGAGATATAGTAAATCATATAATCTGTACCTCAATTTTAATAGCATATCATCTATATATTAATCTCAAAGAAAATATTACTATTGTGTTAAAATTTAAAGAAAACATTATCAGTGCATTAATTTCAAAAAAAATGCTACTAATTTAAAGAAAAAATACTATCAGAGCATTAGTTTTTATAGTAAACACTATCAGTTAGTGTTTCGGACGAAATCATTTTCTCGAATCCAAAATTTTTCGTCTAGTAAACTTTTAGTTTAGCCTAATATATCTGAAACTATCTGAAATCTTAATTTGGAAATACTTTGTAGATCAAATTAGGTGAAACTAGTTTCGCCTAAAACATTACTACCAGTGTATAAATTTTAAAGAAAAATTACTTTTAAAATATTAGATTCAAAGATTATGTACTAATAGCATTTTTCTTGAAAAAATATACTTTGTTAGCATTTTTCTTTAAAATTAAAGCTCTAATAGCATTTTTCTTTCAAATTTTAATGCATCAGTAGTATTTTTTAAAGTTAATGTATCAGTAGCATTTTCTTCAAAGAAAAATACATCAGTAGTATTTTTCTTTGAATTTTAATGCTCTAGTAGTATTTTTTTTAAAATTAACGATATGGTAATACTTTTATTTAAGACTAATATGTCAGTACTATTTATCTTTGAATTTTAATATACTGGTAGCATCTTTCTTTAAAGAAAATACTTTAAAAGTATTTTTCTTTAAAGTTTAACACTTTAAATATATTTTCTTTAGCTGAAACTCTTGAATATTTTTGAAAAATCTAAGCTAGTGAATTAAGTTATATCATGAACTAAGTTATGATATGGGTTAACTTGACTGACTCACAAGCTATTTTATTGCAGCTCAAGTTAAATCTTAGCAAGCTGACTTATGAGGCTCGTGAACTAACTCAACTTATGTGAAATTTTATTATAAATAAGAAAAGTTGAAGATATTGTGAAAAATCTTTTAGACTTATTTAGACATATTACACTAATAGATATATATAAGTTTGAATTTTTACCTACTTAATAATGTTTAGAATAAATTATGAATACTAATGAAATTTTTTGGTAGTGATAAAATAAAATTATTTCAAGAAGTTGATAGTTTGAGAAAAATGATAGAATTTGATCTTTATTTATATATTCATTTAATTTAGAGATAAATCTTATAGCAATAGGTAATATTAATGAGACTAAATCTTTAGTTAGGAATAAACTGAAACTAATTAGGTTAATTTTGCTTTTAATAGAAAATAACAATAATTATATTATATTTTGGTTATACTGTAAACCTTTATTTTTGTTTTAAAGCAAAATTACCTTTTTAATTAGCTTGTAATTATATAACAACTATAACTTATATTAATAAAAATAGAATAAAAGTATTAATTTATTATTCATAGAAATCTATTTAGTTAAAACAGCATTGTGATTTTATAAAATAATTATTATTAAAAAGCTGTAATAATAGTATTAAATAATATAATTTTTATAGATAAAAGAGGCTAAATTTTATTTAAAAAATTCTTATAGTAATTTATATATAGTAGTAATAAGTTTAAAATTTGTTATATTTAACCTATATTTTATTATAAATTATATTAACTAATTTTTTATAATTAAAATTATATAATAAAAATTATTTCTTAAATTATAAGATTTTTTTAGGCAAATTTGCCTGCATATTTATTATAAATTCTCTTCTGATTTATTTATAAATAATTAATATTTTTAAAAAAATAAATATGAAATATATTATAATAAGTTTTATCTTTTAATTATATAATAAAAAATTTAGAAACTAAAAATTTGTAATTTTAAAAAAAAATTATATTAAAAAATTTTATGATTAATCTATGATAAATTTTTTTAAAATTTACTTTTAATTATATTAATCATAATAGAATATTATAAAAAGAAAAACTTACATTTTTATAATTTTTATAATTTATTAAGAAATTTTATGACTTTAATTACTTTAATTAATGATAAACTGATTTAATTGATATATATGCAAACATAAATTTTTAAAAAAATTATAATAAAAATTTTGAAACTTAATTTTAAAATTACATTATTTTCCTTTTAAAAAACTTAAAATTTATGTTAATAAAGTTGGTAAAAAATATATTAAACTATATTTTTTTATATAGCAATAATATTACTAAAACTCATATTAACATTTTATAAAGAAATTAACACTTTTTTTTAATTTCACAGGCAAATTTACCTGTTATACAATCAAAAGGATAATATGAATATAATAATAAATTTCCTAAATATTTCAATCTGCTAATATGATTTTAACTTTTATTAATTTGTAAATAAATAATTATATAATAAATGTTATTTAAAAAAAAAATTAAGTATTTAATAATTAATTTGATTTCTATATTCAGCTTTGATAGTATCTATTAATCTTCTTCTTTCTTTTTTATTATACAATTTTATGATTTTTTTTGTTAACTTATCATCATCAATAATATTTATAAATGATGATAACATTATTAAAATCTGATCAAAATCAAAAGCTAATATAATTGCTAAACCAAAAAAAAATTATTCTTAGTATATTTGAAAACTTTATAGAATTTTTTAAAATTAATAAATACTTACATTTGTGTAATTTTAAAAGAATAATTGCAACAAAATATAATATATCATAACCATGTAACATTAATAAATCCCATATTCTTAATACAGTATGATGAGGTAAAATTTCACTTGAAAATAAAGTAATATACCATTTTGTAGCATATGCTGTACTTGGTATTTGTAATTTATTCTAAATATATATATATATGTAAGCAATTAATTTTAATAAAATTTTTTTCTCAGACTTAAAAATACTTACAAAGTGATTTGATATTTTAGGAGTATACATATTCATTAACTTTTCTTGAACATAAAAGCTTTCCATTAAAGCAGGAAAACCAGGTATATATAAATTATGTAAATTACATCTTATAAATAATTTTGTTAACATTATAAACGCATACTAATAAATAATTAAAGGAAAAATGATAAATTAAATTTTGGTTTTAAAAAGGATAAAAGCGATAAAATTTTTTTAAAAAAAATATTTAATCATGAATACCTCCTCAGGATAATACATTAATAGTATAGTACCGATATTAGCCATTCCTTGGCAATAACCGACTTGTTTGTCATAATTAGCGAAAGCTCTTAATATATTAAATAAAGCTATTTGACCTGAACCATACCTTGTACGAAACATTATATGTTTATGCAATGTTCTCGGAATATCCAAGTCAATTTGTCTTTCATGTGATGATGGTAATTTTAATAATGACTAAAAAGGGAAAGAATAAAAAGATTATTTTATTTTCGTATTTTTTATAAATAAATCTTTTAACATTCTTACTTTATAAGTTAAAATTAAATCATCGTCAGACTCAGTTATAGAACATCCCTTGGTAACTAAAAAATACCAAACAGGATTTCTCCAAGGATCAGGTATTCCTTTACTAATTCTATTAATAAATTTCGAATTCCAAGGAAATTCAAATAAAGAACTACCAAATTTTTCAGAATGAATTACATATTTATTACGAGACAACCAACATGCCCATTTTACTGAACGTTTTGCATCTTTTTTCACATATTTTGTATCTCGTGGTTTATTGTCTTCTAATTCTACAAATCCATATCTATCAACAGTAGAAGAAAATTGATCATATACTTTGTCTTTCAACAAATACTTTTGATAATAATCATAAATCATTTTAATGTCACTAGAATCTCGTCTAATAATATGATTTATTCTATGATGATTATTGTTTTGGTATATTTGCGAACTAGTTAATTGTTCATTATTAACGTCAATATTACTGCCATTATAATATGTTTCACATAATTTTGAATTATTAATATCATTTAAATTAAAGATGGTATTTTCGCATTCATCCTGATATAAATTTTCTTTGGACGAACTGCGTATCATTCGATTTTGATATGCCAAAGTTTCATAATTTTTCTGCATACTTAAAAAATTTTGTGTTAAAGGTCGTCCAAACGAGGAATTATCTAAGAGTTCAATGAAAAAAAAAGAAATTTAAAACCTTTTGAAGATTTACATGTTTATATGCAAATTATTTTTGAAACAGTAATTCAAATTAAGAACCAATTTTGTTTGAGGATCTTTTCTTTATTTAGTAGCAGCGCAAAATGTTTTTGTCCTTTTTGGTTTAGTCTAAGATGCAAACAAAATTTCGTTTTGTTGTGCCATTCAAGTATTGGTATCTTAATTTACAAAAAGAATATTTATAGAAACACGTATTAAAATAGACAATTATAGAACGAGTATTAATAATAAAATAAATCTTTTCGCGTAATTATGGTTAAAAAGAGCATGTTTTAAATATTGAGCAAAATTTTTACCAGACGTAATAGGTTTTTTGTAAAAAATACTTTTTTTCAAACAAACGTCGTTACACATAAACAAGAGACAATGAGTTAGCATGTGATCGATCATGTGGTGTAACAATGTTATCGGGATATATATATATATATACATTTTAGGTTATACGAATATAAATTTTTATTTATTTATTTATTTGCTATTAAATATTGCATTAATTACAATTGATAATAAAGTAAAACGGGTATCAAAAACTTAAATTTAAACACATTTATAACTTGCCAAATCAAATTATCATCAGTGTTTAAATTCAAGTCAAAAAGTTCTTGCACAATGTGCAGATGACCAGTATAATAATAATACGCACATATTATAAAATACATGCATATATGAAATCAATTTAAATGCACATATATTATATATATAATTTATAAAAGAAACCAATTTACTTTATTAATCATAAAACAAATTAAATTGTAAATATACAAGATTTGATCAAGTTTTACATATGCATTTTGTGCATATTAATTAATATTTTTTAGATATATACCAAATTACCAAATTAATGTGCAAGTTTTTTAAGGCAACATATGGGGTGAGTGCTGTGAAAAGGGACTAAATTGTAAAAAAAAAACATTTTTAAAAATAACTAAAGTTCCAGATCAAACAATAAAAGTTACATCTATTTTACTTAGAATAAATTTTTAAAAAAAATTTCAATTTGGTCCCTTTTCGCAACATTCAACCCATATATATATAGGAATCTTTTAATTATATAAAAAATGTTTGCACTTGTATAGCTTGTGCAGGCTGATTTTAAATACTGATTATTATATATTATATATTAAAGATGATACTGTAATTAAAAAGTTGCAACTTGAAATTATAATTATTAATTACAACATTTTAAAAAATTTAACTAAAGTTGCAATTTTAATATAATTAAAACTAGATACTATAATTGTAAGAATTGCAACATTATATTAATAATTAAAGATTTGCAACTTTTATTATAATAAATCTTTTATTATAAATATATATTTATTATTATTATTATGATAATAAACTAATTAATGTTAAAATAATATAGATTTACCTATAAAATTAAATAAAATATCAGTTCAGGATTAGTAAAATAAAATATCATTTGTATAATAATTATTTATATATATACAATATATAAGATTAGAATCTTTAAGAGTAAAAAATTTAATACTAGAAAGAGAAGGAAAGGAAAAAGAAGGGAAGAATATAAAAAAGATAAGTTAAAAAAAGAAAATCAAAAAAAAATATTATAATTAAAAAAACTTACTGTTAGTATATGATAGAAATCAGTAATATTGAAGATTGAAAATGAGTTTCTAAAAGGGAATTGTGAGGGAAAGAAAAAAAAATTAAAAAAAAAAATTAAAGTAAAAAAATCTTACCATATTTTTTCTTTTGTAGTTAATGGAAATGATGATTGAAAGTGAATTTCCAAAAGAAAATTAAAGAGAAATTAAAAAAAAACTAATTTATTATTCCTTTCTTATATAGATAACAGAAATGATGATTGAAGATGAGTTTCTAAAGAAAATAGGAGAAATTAGAAAAAGAAAAGAAAAAAACAAAATTAAATAAAAAAACTTAACATTTTTTTTCTTTTTTAAATAATGGAAATAAAGGCAAGTTTTATTCAAAAAATCAGAAGGATTAGAAAAAAATTAAAAAGTTGTAATTAAAAACAAAAACTTACTATTATTCTTTCTTTTTTTTGTAGATGACAGAAATGACAAATGAAAACAAGTTCTAAAAGGGAATCAGAAGGGAAACAAGATTAGGAAAAAGTGAAGTTAAGGAAAAAAAGAAAAAACTTAAATAAAAAAAAATATTAAACAAAAATTATAGTGAAACTCAAATAAAATTTGGTAAATTCATAATTTTAAGCAATATTTAAAGTAAAATTTTTATGATTATTTACATAATTATTTTAAATATAATTACATAATATTATGTATAATTTTATATATATACAAATAAATATTTAAATGTGATAAATAAAAAATCTGAATATAAAAGTTGTATTTTATTTCAAAATTTCAAAAAAAATATCTTTTTCACCACCACCCCTTTCACCTACCCTATTACTGAAAAAAAACCTCCTTTATATATATTAAAAAAATAACAAAATGACTTTATTTACATTCAAAAATAAACAAAATTTTTCACATATATATTTTATAATAAAATATCACTTACAAGATCTTTCAGATTAAATTTTTTTGATTTTTATGATTAGAAATAATCAGATCTTTTTTATAACTTGAAATATCAACATAATCTATCAATACTATTAATTTTAAATTAAATTCTATTGTAATATTTAATTTTTCTATTATATTATAATTATCAGTTACTACAGGTTCATTTAATTTTGATAATACTTGGACTTCATCATCATTTACATCATCTTCTTCATAACTTTCAATCAATGAATTTTCGACTATTTGCATTATTTTATCTGTATCTTTTTCTACTATATAATGATAAATTGTATTAAAAATTAAAGCAAGTTCATCTCTTTTCATAAATCTATTCAACAAATGACCAAATCCTTTCACAAGCTACTGCATTTGGTATAATAGAAAATAATTGTATAGCTAAATCTTGTAATTGCCTTAAATTCATAAAACAAGTGTCATACTATTTTAAAGATGTATCATTACTAAAGATGCCAGCTGAAACTCCCTCAAAATAATTTTGTCATATCCCTTACTATGTTTTTAATATAGTTTTGGCTAATTTCGGATTTCGGGGTTTTGTCGTATCCCTCACTATGTTTTAATATAGTTTTGGCTGTTTATTAATTGCCTTTTTTGAGTTTCGTCCCTCATCTTTAATCATTACCTGGTAAATAAGATATATTATAAGAATGTTCTTATAAATCATAAGAGCGTAACTGTAATACTAATTTCTGACATTCAAGTTTTTTATTTCCCATACTTTTCCAAAGATTTCTTGCTTTAATTAAAAATTCACTAACTTTTGAATTAGGAATTTCCTTTTCTAATTTATAAAAGAAAAATTTATTTTAATATTTTTAAATAAAGTAATATAATAAAATTTATAAAAATTTATCTTTATACTGTAGATGTAACATAAAAATTAACATAAATGTATCATCACTATTAAATTTTTTAAATCTAATAATACAATATAAAATTAATAATTAAATACATTTATATAAATTAAATATACTTTAATAATAATTACTTTCTAAACATTAAATTTTTTAATACAATGATTTTTAAAATTACTATAATCTGAATTTAATATATTATTGATAGCAATACTAATCTTTAATAACTGAATATAACAATTAACAAGATTGGCATTCTTACTTTTAATACTCAAAATAGTATTTTTAATTGGTATTAAAATATTATTTAGAGTTTCAACATTATTAAAAAAACTCTTATATTAATTATTCTTTTAACAATATCACTAATTTCACTTAAATGCTTTTCATAAATCTATTTTTTAAAAAAAAATGATTAAATAATAACTAAAAATAAAAAATCAATTAAATATATATTTATTACTTATTTCAATAAAACATTTTGTTAAATGTAATATTGAATTTGTGTATTTAGCAATTGATATCCACCTTGTTTTAACAAACATTTTTAACCTTTCTCTAATTACTTGGTATTTTATAATAATTTGTTAATTAAATCATTACCAATGTATGATTTTTTAAAAAATTTAATAATGATATTACAATATTTAATTGTTTTATAAGCAAAATTATGATTTAAAAAGTAATGTGATATTAAATTAAAATAATATGCAATGTATTTAACATTAAAATATTTGAAAATTGATTGGTAATCAAATTTTGTAATACAACTACATTTGGTCCATTATCAGTAATTATTGCAGCAAACTTTTTAATTCCATTTATATTCATTACTTTAAATATTTCTTCTGCTAAATAAGTTCCTGTATGTTTTTCTTCAGATAAATCTTTTATCTTGTATAAATATTCTTATCAAATTAGAGTTAATATTATAAAATTCCAAAAAGATCATCCAGTTGGTGATGTTTATCTATCAATTGCTAATGTTAAATTTAATTTATTTTTTAACTTTTAAATTTACTTAAATTATCTTACTTTCTAATAGTTTTGTAGCTAATTTTCTTCTTGATAGTGGATTATAACCAGTACATAAAATTTTAAGTAATTCAATAAAAAAAGGATTTTTGATAATATTAAATGCTATATTACAACATACAAATGCTTTTAATAAAATCTTATCAATTTCTTGGATTTTTGAATCACTAATTTTAATCCTTTTAAAATTAAGTATTGTCTGAATGTTTGTTTTATTTCCATATTGGTTTTTTTTAGGATTTTCATTATATTGTATCTTATCTTTTAATAGTTTATTTATAAAAATTTATATTATTTCTTCTAGATATTTTAAATTTTAAATAATCTTTTGCTAAATGTAATTTTAATTTTAAAGGTTTGGCTAAAACCCAAAATTTATCACAATAATTACAAATTCCTTCATAATTGTCAGAATTTATTTTTTTTCTGCATTTAATATATTTTCAAATTTCTGTAAATCTTTATCCTCCTTTTTTTTCTGCGTTTAATATATTTTCAAATTTCTGTAAATTTTTATCCTCCTTTTTTTTCTGTTTTTTGTAATTATTAGTTTCATTAGATGATCCAGTATGTAATAACTTAAAATTATATTATCTATATCATTAAAATTTTAAAATGATAAAGTTTCTTCACTCATTTTTTTTAAAAAAAATAAAAGGGTAAAAATGAATATAATTAAAGCAAAATTTTATTAAAAATAAAAAAAAATGTGAGATATTTTTAAAAAATTAAAATAAAATAAATGATTGAAAATAAAATATATAATTAGTTGCAAACTGATTATAATCAATTATAATTATAATTTAAATTATTGTTGTAATGATAATTAAGTTACAACTATTATAATATAGGCAAATTAGGGGGTTCTGGTGCAAATTCCAAATCCGTCTACGAACCCAGTTTGCTATATGATTTCCAATATCAAATTCAAAGCTTTAGCACTTTTTTGACTCAAATATAGATAATGTTATTGAACTTGGCTATGAATTAGCCTGTCTGATACCAAGAATTATACTGTTTGATATAACCATTCTAGTCTAATTTTAATCCCAAATAATATAACAAAAAATTTTTACTATTCTGTTTGCATCAGGAGGGACCACCGAAAATCAAGAAACAAAGTGACGCGATTTAAGCTGGGCCTGATATTGCAAACCCAATATGAATAATAACTTTTATGCTATTCTACTTGCCACTAGAAGGTCTAGCGAAAATCAAGGAATAAAGTGACGCAATTTGAGCTGGGCCCGACCATGCAAGTCTAAAATGCATACCATATTCTAAGTCTCACCTCTAAATCACACCTCTAAGATATATATTGCAGGTAATTTTGTTTAATTAAATTTTTTCATCCCTATTATAAATGATGGTATCTTATACTTGCGACTATCTTCATAACTCTAGCAAGACTTGTGGTAAAGCCTGCATTCGTCCTGAGGGATGCTGACTGCATTTTAAAACTAGGAAACGCTGGCCATGCTCTAAATGTGGTAAGCCTATTGCTACAGCTTATGGACGGTGTGCTGAACATATTAGAGGATATTATGTAATGCAATATTATAATAAATTGTGGGATAAGGCTCAGAGATTAGACTTGATAAAAGGTGCGACTTAGAGGTGAGACTTGAAGTGAGATTTAGAATAAGATATGCATTTTATGCTTCTTTTAGCTTTTCATTCTGATTTTTTCTGCCCACTTATTACCACCTATATTTGCCTCATATATAGCATACATAAAAATATGGTAGCATATGGTCGAAATAATATAGCATCCATATTCACTTCACCTTAAAGGGCTCGCGCTATATTATTTCTCCTGTTGAATGCGTATTCACTGACATCGCCCTAAAGGGCTTTACCAGCTCATACTTATTCTCCTATATCGAACGCGCATTCATCATCGCTCTGCTTCTCCTCATGCTTGTTTTCTCTTGCTACCTAAGCAGTATGCTATTAGGAGGCGATTTGCTTACCATTTGCTTACTTATTACCACCCATATTTGCCTCATATATAGCATACATTAAAATATAATAGCAAATGATCGAAACGATATAGCATCCATATTCGCTTCGCCCTAAAGGGCTCGCTCATATTCCTGCTATATCATTTCTCCTGTCAAATGCGTATTCACTGGCGTCGCCCTAAAGGGCTTTGCCAGCTCATACTTATTCTCCTGTATTGAACGCGCATTCATCGTTACTCCGCTCCTCCTCATGCTTATTCTCTCTTGCTATTTAAGCAGTATGCTATTGGTAAGCAATTTGATTATAATGTATGCAAAAAATTTATGGGTGAGACTTGATAAAAGGTAAGACTTAGAGGTGTGATTTAGAGGTGAGATTTAGAGGTGAGACTTGACGTATATATATCTTAGAGATGTGATTTAGAGGTGAGACTTAGAATATGATATGCATTTTAGACTTGCATGGTCGGGCCTAGCTCAAATTGCGTCACTTTATTCCTTGATTTTCGCTAGGCCCTCTAGGTGCAAGCAGAATAGTATAAAAGTTATTATTCATATTGGGTTTGCAATATCGGGCCCAACTCAAATCGCGTCACTTTGTTTCTTGATTTTTAGTGGGCCCTCCTGAGGCAAACAGAATAGTAAAAATTTTTTGTTATATTATTTGGGATTAAAATCAGGCTAGAATGGT
>CAMKVN010001038.1:0-21296 GCA_946474995.1 Funneliformis geosporum | reverse complement strand
ATTGAATAGACTCGTTATGATGAGTCTAATAAATAATTTTGATACCGCTGCGCCTTCTTAATCATAAGATAATGCTAATTAAAATTTTGTATTCGGGTGATGCAATACTTTTGAGCGCCACTGTATATACAGTATGTCGAATTATGAATATATGAATGTGATTTACATATATAGTTCTGTAGACAATCATCCACCTTTAATTGTGATAAACATAAATAAAGATTAACCGTCCATATATTTACTTGCATTATGGAAATTTCAGGACTAAATAAAGCCAATTATTTGTTGGCATACGAAAATTTATGACGAAATGATTTGGTGTAAGAGATTCTTGTTATTGACTTACGTCACCTTTATCATATAGATTATTTTTTGTCGTGAATTAATCCTTAAATTGAGAATCGAGAGTCAAGATACCAGCGCATCAAAAGTAATGCATTCAGAAACATCGTGAACGGCTGATTCACAAAAATTATAAATCACTACTAGTATCTCAACAAGTTACCACAATAAATCCTTTATGTGCTGGAAGTGCTATTTAGAACTATTTTCTTTGCGGAATTTAATTATCGTTCACGTCTTCTACAATGGAAGTCTAAAAAAAAAATCCTAAACCGGTTAATAACCGGTTAATTTAACTCTTGCCGGCACTAATAAATTCGGGCAGAGCTAACATAATCACAAAATCTTTAATTCTGGCCGAAATTTTAATTTCGGCCAGAGTTAAAATCAAATTTTTTTTTATTTAAAGTTACAATATGGGTCGTTTGTCAGGTTACATGGTAAATCATATGATTCGAACATGAATTTTAGCGAAACTAATACATTTTATAGGATTTTCGAAGGCATCTGAGATCTTTTTAAGTGAACTAGGAAACCTGAGAAATAAAAATTGGAATATAAAAAATCAAAATTCCCAAAACTTCAGTGAAAAATTGTAGTAATGCTAATATCAACATTACATTTAAATGTTTTCGTATAGTAATGGAATAAAAATGCTAGTTAGAAATTAAATTGTAAAATTAAATTAAAATGATTATTCAATTTAGCAAGTATTAGCATAAATACAAGTAAAAGCACAATTAATACAAAAATTTTAATAAAATTAGAGTTTCCCGCCCGGTCAAAATATAATCACGTATAAAAATAATGATAAAGACATGAGACACTTGGTGCAATAAGGTGATTTTAATCAAAATTGGGCGGAAAGTTCTCTCCAATGCAGATAAATACAAATTTGTTTTAATTCTTATCTGCTTTCAAAAACAAACCAATTTGGTAAAAGGGCGTGCATCTACTGACTAATTGCATTTGATGATCTACTACTTAACAATATTAAATTGATATCATATTTACTAATACTAGGGAACGGGATCCGTTCAACATGGTATAATATCATATTTCACATGATTAATTATTTTGTAACACAAAAGACATAACACGTGATAACGTAAACAAAATGTCATTGGTCTATCAGACTTGCCGAATTTGGACGGACAGAGCGACCTTGCATTTAAATGACCTAGAAGTAAAATGTCCTCCGCTATGCTTCGGACAATAAGAGTACATACATGCTGTGAACTTGTTAATAGGAACCTATTACCTACTGCAAAAATTTGAAAGGAATCGATTAAATCATTTTTAACAATCGCCAGTACAATTTATACAGGAGTTTTGAATTAAAATTCCTTCAAAATAAAGGAAAAAGGAATTTTTTTTTCTGTGATGCGATATGGGGTGAGTGCTGGGAAAAGGGACCAAATCGACAAAAAATTTTTTTTTGAAATAACAAATGATCTGAATCAGATGACCAAATCTACATCTATTTTACTTAGAAACTTTTTTTTAAAAAAAAAATCAATTTGGTCCATTTTCCCAGCACTTACCCCATATGTGGATAGAATGTTTTTGGTAATAATAAATTTTTTTTTTCTTGTTTATAACAAAAAAGGTTCTTTAAAAGGCCTTGGATAAAAATTTATTTTAATTATTTAATAATATCCGTTATATGAGTTGTTGAATTAGAATAATTATCTTGATAATTGTCAATATATATAATTTTTCAAAAAAAAAAAAAAAATTAGAAAGAAAAAAGGAAACAGGAAAAAGGAAAAGATATTTTTTCTGTGTTGATGCGAAGTTGAGTAACAAGGCAATTTTTGATAATCAATAAAATTTTTAGTTGAAGTAAATAAATATTCTTTAAAAGAAAACAAAAATAATAAATGCAAATTTTCACATTGTTATATTTTTTTTTTTGTAAGAACGATGAAGTGGCTTCGTTAATATCAAGATTCTGTGATCAGAATTATCAAACTTTTCAATGATTCTATATTTTTGTCTTTACAAGTTGGGTATTTTATTTTCTAATCAGGTACAAGATCCCAATTCATAAATACAAAAGTTCGAATACATTTTAAACAAGCAACGTCAATTCCATATCAAGACAATTCGTTTGATCTTTTTTTTTGATTAAAAAAAAAAATTCCATTAAAAAGTTAGCTTTTTTTAAACCTGCAATAAAAAAAAAATAATATCAATAATTTTGATTGGTTTATGAAGACGATAATCATTAAAAAATATGATGTTGATGAAGAGCTCAATTCGAACGCAATGTCCTGGGAAACTTTGTCTTTGGTCGTGCAGTCCATTGTGTTAATATTTCGCGTCTAAGAAAAGTTAATAAGTTTAACAGATGGTGTCGTTATATTCGTAATACTATAATTGATAAAAAGAAATTTGATATCTTTTCTTATCAACAATTCTAAATTTAATCTCGATTGGCAAGATAACGACTTATCAGTTCGTTTGATAGTAACGATTAGTTTTGTTTAATGTCGAAATCAATTATAGCCCAGCTAAATTCTTTATAGACATAAAATTATAGAAAACCAGCTGATCCCAAACACAGACCAATATCAACGCTTATTGATGCTTCTACTAATGGCAGTGCGATACCACTCCATCTGTCAACTTCGTTCAATTAAACAACTTGAACTTATACGTTCAATTGTCTTGAACCAAAAACTCTTTAAAGGATGTTTCAGGATCATTTTATAACCTCATAGGCATTAAAAAAATATTCACAAGTTTCGACAAGGACATTAATTGAACAGATCGATCTATAAACGTCTTTTGCAATTCGAAATTTAGCAATTTAGCACCTTATCATGTATACTAATATTCTCATCATTTCTTTTCCCATTATAAAGAAACAACGAAATGAACAAGTTTTGAACGCTCGTACCTTATAAAGTAATTTCAAGCAAAAAAAATTAGGTTTTTTTAAATGGTACCGCATTCAGCGAGAGATACTATCTTACTTCTTTCGAAACTTGCTCGTGCCGTACCTGCGGATTCAAACCTTAAACTTTAAGCTCGCTCTCATTTTAATTTTTTTTATGTTGAATCTTTTCAATCCCGACAATATTCTCTTCTCGTGTCACTCCCTATGGACGAGTGCATTTCAAATGCAACAAATATTTCTCTCCTTGATGTTTAATTCTTAAGCGTAACAAATATAAACTTTATTATTGCCTTTCCACGAGACTTTTAGCGATTGCTTAATTACTTTCTTATTAGATCTTTAATTCCTTTTTCTAGAAATTTTCATAAATTCATTTCCACGAGCAAATTTCAATGAATATTTGAGAGTCAAATTTAACCATGATTTTGGTAGTGTTCAAATAAGTGATTTTTTGATTATCGATCATACAATTAAGCGTAACCCTTTGTCTATGGTGGCTTTCCATCTTTATAGTTCCTTTTTTAAATAAATTTAGATGTACTCAACGTCACTGCGCAAAGCATCAAAATGTAATAATAACCCAATCAAGAACGATTTATTTTTGTGATGATGATGCAATACATTCATGAGAATAAATAATCAATTGGAATTTATTCCCTTTGATTTCATTCCGTACAATAATGTAAATTTTTACGGACACCGTAATTTATCAAATTAGGTAAAGAAAATCTTGATCTCAATTAATTTTTATAAATAAATAATCGAACTCAAGGTACTTGAACGAAACTATCGAAAAAGTTTATGAAAATTTTCCAAAAGCTGCTGCATTTATTTTCTTTTTTCAGAAAAAAAAATAATAATATATTGAATCCTTATATGAAAAGATTGTTAATATTAATGAATACCTTTTTTTTTTTATATTCATTTGAATAAATTATTAATAACCCAAAGATTAAAAATAAATTAAATTAAATTAAAAATCAAAACAAGGTTCAGTCTAAACCAAATATTTTGGTTAAATTTTTAACCATTTCTTCTATAACGTTCTAAACTTTTGTTATTTACACGATGTCATTTAATAAAATAACATAGTGCTAGGTTAAAAATCTTGCTGTTGCTGATATGATATTTAAAATTATGTCCAAATAGTGTTAGATCCTGTCTATCCAAGTTTCCAATCCGTGAAAAAAAGAAATGGGTACAGGTAGTTAAGCCATTACAGATATCCGGATATATTCACATCCGTAAAATCCAGATATCTGTCGATAGACCATTCACAGATCTAACAATATGTCGTCATACTTCACCACCATTTAATATTTAAGAACTTAAAAGTATGTTGAAGTTGTATGGAAAGAACCACCAGAATTATAACAGTATGTCCAGAGAATTAAAGCGATTATTACCGCAAATTGAAATAGAATAAATTATTAATGTTTTATTTTTTTTGTAATATTTCAATAATAAAGCCAATATTTATTTAAAATTTATTTATATTTAATTTTTTTTCAGTTTGAAAAGTGACCGGATAATTTGATCGCCCTCTGTATGGAACTCATTATTGAACTACATTTCCTCGTGTACTCTCACATTAATTTATATTGATATATTTTTAAATATGAAAATTTATGGAGTACATATGATAATAAATTAGTAGTCATTTGACAATTGCAAATTTTTATAAATTTTACAAGTAATCAATTGATAAAATAATACAAAATTTATTTGTAATTTATTTAACTTTACTAAGGTTAATAATTTAAAGTGAAATAAAGAAAACGATCCTGTAACTATAACTCATCAAGTGTAACTAACAAACCCGAGGTTTAACCTTAGTTAAATTATAAACCGAATATGTAGAACCCGTTGAAACTCAATCAGAAACAAATATGTAGACATCGCTTACGGGTGTTGGAACAATAATATTATTATTAACAATTTTAAATATCAAATTCCAATTCTATTGTTTCATAATCCGATATAGTTTCTTTATTACGTTTATCTATAATCATAACGTATTAATATATATTAAACCTTTTTTTTTTGAATTAGCATAATTCAATAATATCATACCATTATTTTCAATCTGATCACCTTCTCTATCAAACTTTCTTTTTCCCTCTTTTTTAAAAAAGATTGTAAGGAGAGATTAGTTACCGATATCAGTTTTAAATATAATTCAAAGTATAAATAATTACCATTAAGTGTACTTCTTTTCTGATAATAATAATTAAACGATCCTGAATAATATGTTCAATTAGTAACATTATTAAAAAAAAAACTATTTTCAAATTAATAAAACAAACTAATTACCAAATTCCGAAGAAATGGATTGACTTCGTAAACGTAAACTTCTTGTGGATTCTGCGGAGTTTATCATGCTATTTAAAGATCTACTCTTATAAATAGCGTCTGGATTGTTTGTTGTTATCGGTCCAATTTCTGATGATAATACAATATCTGTTGGATTTCTATCTTCAAGCTTTCTAATTACATAAATACTATTATAAATATTCCCAGTTGCTGGCCTTTTATTTGGATCAGAGTCCCAACATTCTTTCATTAGCTCAATATAACCTTCAGGTGCTACAATATCACCTGTTGGAGGACGTAAGCCATCACAAATATCAATGATCAGCTCAGTATCATGAGCACGATCCCAAAAAGGTCTTCTTCCTGTCATACACTCCCACATAATCATACCAAAACTATAAATATCTGATGCTGTGGTATATTTTTGGCCTTGAAGTGCCTCTGGGGCCATATAAGGAATTATTCCATAAGTATCGTTATCGTCAGCTTCAGTAGCAGATTTACTTAATCCTAAATCACCTATTTTAATGTCGTCATATTTGTCATCATATTTGTTTTTGTTTATCAAAATATTTCCACTATGAAAATCACGGTGGATAATGCTCTTTTCATGAATTTTTGATAGGCCTAATGCAATATCTCTTAAATGAAGTAACTTTTTAGACCAACTAACATTAAAAAAAACTTTAGCTATATAATGGGATAGATCTCCTGTTTCACAATATTCCATAATTATCACAAATTCTTTAGTAATAGGATCTTGCGTAATTCCATAATACGAAATAACATTACTGTATGTTCTTAATTTATAAGTTATTAATTTAGTATGTATCATAATAAATAAAAAAAGGAAAATTTATATATACCTCGTTTAACTCCTTAGAAATAAAGTCTTTAGAATTGTTAAGTTTCTTAAGAGCAACTTGTATATTTGGTCTCCGTTTATATTTTTTTTTTTCGTCATTCCACCAAATAATTGGACCATCAATCCAAGTAGCTTTATAAACTTTACTGAATCCTCCCTCACCAATAAACTCTATATTTTTGAATTGATCATATGGAACAAACTCCATTCTATTATTATCATTAAACAAATGAATATGTGTGTATTTGATAAAATCGTCAATAATTTTGTTTCCACTTGGATTAATGGTTATTGTATTTGTTTTATAACAAGTACGGCAAAGCTTATGATTTTCCTCAGATGGTTTTCTTCTTTTTTTACATTCACTGCATTTCTCAAATTTATATTTAAGCTTTATATTACCCGAGGGTTCCATTTGCTGACTTGATATGCCATTTGATAAGTCAATTTTACGATTAACTTCGATTAATTGATACATGATAAAGTTCATTTGAGCATCCAAAGCTCTACCTATGATATATATACTTTATTACCCTTATCATAAATAAATTCCAAATATAGAATATCCTTCTGTTTCTAGATAGAAAAGAAGTTTCCTCATTCATTTTCGGCGGGCGTTTTTCATTATTTTTGGCAATGATCTGTTACTTTTTATGAAGGAATACTTTATATGCACCCCTGCATGCGCAGAAAATATACATTGAAAAAGTCGCTCAATTGAATAAATTTTAAGAAAATGAAAGGTTAAGATTTTATTTAGAGCTAGTTTATAAAGATTTTTTAGGTTTTTAGTTTTTTTTTTTTTTTCAAATGAATTCTCTCTATCGTAAAATTTTCTTTTGAAAAAAAAAATTACCTATTTTTTTTTTTTTTATTATTTTTGAAATTTTCTTAGTTAAATATGAAGGTTAATGAATTACTAAGGTCACACATGAAAATAAAAAAGAATTTGAGGGCTAATAAAAAAAAAAAATGTGAATAAAGTTTACTCACCAAACACAATCAAATACGGCCGCACAAAGAAAAGAACCCGATCCGATTACCGGATCCATTGGTTCGGACGCTTGTACGACGAGTTCCTTGTTTTTAGCTTTCGGCCGAAACCTTTTTTCTATCGGAATTATTCAATTCCTAATAGAAACTTCAAAAAACGGTTCGATTTCGAAGTTCCTGCCAAATATGGAACATGCACAAACCGGTTTGTCTCTGCTTATGTTAACCCACCCATTTTTGAAAGTTCATTGATGATTGATTGGATAACTTTACATAGTTTAGGTTATTGATTTGCATTTAAAAAAAAGAGTATACAGTAATTTTGGAATAAAGTTGTTTTCTTTCTTTTTTTCTTTCTTTTTTTTTTTGAAAAATAAAATTTTCCACAACACGGGTTTGACGTAAAATTTTTTTTTTATTAAAAAAAAATAATTCATATGGATATGGACGATGAATACGATTTTGCATTTTTGGAAAATGAATTTGGAAAAGGGATACCGTTTCATGATGGCAGACCAATTCAGCTTTTAAATTATGTCGATAATGAAGAAAATCATGATGAGTATGGAGAAATTAAAATAAACGAAGAAGCTTTAAATATCATTAGAGAAATCGATGAACCTGTTTCAATAATCGCTATTGGTAAAACAATTCATTTTAGTAAAATAATCTTTGTCCATCAAGCTAAAAAATTTGACATCTTTTAATCTATTGTTAGTTGGATCATATCGTAGAGGGAAATCATGGTTCGCAAATGTATTACACGGTAGACATGACGGATTCATATTAGGTTCAACAGCAGAGGGTTGTACACAAGGAATACATATGTGGAATAAACCATTTATCCATCAAGGAAAACGGATGATTGTACTAGATTGTGAAGGGATTGATGATCCAAAGCAAAATCAACAATGGGCATCGAGATTATTCGTTTTATGTATAGCAATCTCTTCAACGTTTATTTATAATTTAAATGGTGTCATCGGTAGAGATGACATAGGAAAATTGTTTTTGATGACCGACTTAGCAAAATTCATTACACCACCTTCGGATTATAAATTCTTACCCAAAATGGTTGTATTGCTGAGGGATTACATGTTAAAAAATCCTGATGATTTTAGAGGATATTTCTTGGAAAAATTAAATCTTGTTAATAAAGAAGGTATGTACATCAATTGGATTTGAGAGGATTTACCTTTTATTTATATACATATATCATTTTTTTTTAATGAGAATTAATGTCATCTTTAAATTTAGCTACGGGAAGTATAAGAAAATATTTCTCGGATTTTGATGTGTTTGGTCTTCCGGTAGTGTACTACATACACGCATTACATGTGGATCTTAAAACCATTTTACACATATAATTATCTTTAACTTATTTTTCGTGTTTTTGCAGATTCCGTTGTCGGATCGTAATCGACTACAAAATTTGGATAAATTGTCAACAGAAGAATTAGAACCCGAGTTCGTCACTGAAGTATCTAGGGCGGTCAAGAGTATTTTATCTACTTCAACGCCAAAGTACATTGGATCATCCTTAATGACGGGTTTATCATTTACGAAATTCCTTCAAGAATGTGTCGAAAAATTAAATGATACATCAGATTCCAATTTTCAACTAGCCATTCCAAGCGAATACGAATCCGTTATTGGATACGTTGCACGGCAATCCATTAAACATTGTACTCAATTGTATGTTACAAGTATGAATTCAAGATTACAACTACCATGTGACGGAGATAGAAAACAACAAGTGAAGGCACTTTATTGGGAATATTTTAATGAAATTCATGTTGAAATCTATAATCAAATCGAAAAGGAATTCTTTAACAAGGTCATCGGAAGTGGATCTCAAATAAAGAAATACGAGGACGATCTAAATGAATCGATTAATGAAAAATATGAAGAATTTTATAAATCAAATTCTAACGCTTTATATGAACATAACATGAAATTGGTCAAAGACTTATGGGACCGTCACGTAAAAGTTGGTCTCATTGATTTAAAAAATGTCTTTAAGGTAAACATCATTTGTTCTCGTTGAATATTTTTTTCCTTCCTTATACATTGAACCTAACTTGTTTTTAAATTAACCTTGATAGACCCGAGAGGAATTTAATAATGCGATCACAAAGTTTGAGAGAGAGATCGTGGATACTTTAATAATAAATTGTCCAGAAACAGAAATGATCTTGGCAGGGTTTAAGGCTCGCGAATATCAAAAGGCGATCGCGACATTACATTTATTTCAAGTTCTCGATGATGAATCGGTAAACCAATTTAAAAAATTTCAAGATGCTGAGCAACAATGTTTAGAACATACTTCTCGGGAAAAAGAGATGCAATTTAAGGTTAATAAATTAGAAAATGAACGTAAACGAACGGAAGAAAAACTTTCAAATAAACTTAAAGATTTGGAAGAAAATATTAGAAAACAAAATTATGTAAATTTTAATTTATTAGAACGAATGCAACATGAACATGAATTAACTTTAGTATTGATTAAAAGGGAAAAAGATTCAGAAATAGATTTATTAAAAGAGCAAATCAAAAAATCCGAAAAAACCAAATTAGACTACTTAAAATTTGCTGTAAGTTGTGCTCCTGCAATCAAATTTGGATTAGGAATTGCAAAGACCATGTGCATGTAATAAAATTTTTGTATATTATATTTAATTAATAATGAATGTTTTTTAATTAATGCTCCAAGTAAAATGAATTTAAGGCGTGACATATAATTGTGACAAATAAGATTTTGACTACTGTTCCCGGAGACTTTTCATAAATAAAATTGGATGTCGACCCTAGTGACATATTAGTCAAATGATTTGTCTCAATTGAGATGCGAAATCACCATTTAGATTTTTCTCCATATATTAATTTGTCATATTTATAATCTTAAATAATTTATTTATAAATTCATAATTACGTAAACGCATAAAATACAAAATTTGACTATTATAAAAAAAAAGTGACAACGTAACACGATATCTCGTGACTTAAGGTATTTGCATAAAGTATTATTTTCATTTCATATGGAAAGCGGGAAGCTAAAGGGTAAGATAAAAAAGCCTTCACAATAGCCGTCTCATCAACCATCTCTGCAATTTGTCGCGTTACTATATTTATTATATTTTAAAAATGAAGGCGCCACATGTAGTAATGTACTTATTGCGGAAATGCTCACGGAAATGACTGCTGAAAAAGCCCAAAATCTTTTTTTCTCTCTTTTTAAATGGAAGTGAATACACTATAAAAGAACATGAAGAATTAAAAATGTGAAGTTTCTTGAAAAAAAGTCAAAAATGAGTTTCACCGAATAAATACCTTAATGATCTGCTCGGATTATAGTTTTACATTAATAAATGTTTTAAGTAATTTGAAAAATCTTCGATAGGATTTTGTAAAATGTATTCTGAATATAACGACGATGAATTATACTTGAAAGAGACTTCAGGATAAGAAGACAACATATTAAATTGTTGCGTTTGTTGTGGTGCGGTCTTATTTTCAAATTCGATATAATCGATTATTGGGAAATTAATTATGTCTTGAATGTTGTCTTCAAATTTATTTTGCGTTGGGTCGAAATGCTGATGATCTTTTTCTTCGAAATCACTTGAATTTGAAGTTGTAGGTGAGTTTGTACGTGACGTTTCGGAACAGTTATCAATCTGATCCTCCTCTTTTGGTTTTCTGTTTGGCCTGTATCGGTAATTTTTACCATGCTTTTCAATATGTCTTTTTTCAGCTAAACGAGAAAGCGCTTTATAAATTTCTTTAACATTATTCGGCTCTTTTTCCCACATTTTTGTAATTTTTTTCGAAATGATGCAGGATTTCATTTTATGAAATTGTGGTTCAACAGCTTTATCTCTACGATAAAGAATCCAGGCATTTTGCCTTCGTGGAATTTTGTTCGTGCCTTTTTTTACATTTTTCTCTGCAAGACGTGATTTGTTAGAATTATTTAATAAAGTTTCTATTTCATGATTGAATTGTTTTGAATTATAAACGATATCTTCATCGCTATTCTTTTCTCCAAATTGAATGCATGTATTTGGGTTAGGAGGGGGCGGAGCAGTAGGAGCGATTTTAATATCATTTGAATGCATGACACATTTTGAGTCGAACACGTAAATGAATCCCTCAAGTTGCTTATTTGGTTTACTCATTTTTTAAAAGAAAGTATAAAATATAAAAGAATGTCAAAATATTTAGGGAGCGTGTCGTTAAAAAAAAAAATTAAGTAAATGTTTTTTTTGGAAGAACAATGATATAAAATATAATGCACGTTCGTTAAAAAGAAAATCGAATATTCGTTTATATCAAAAAAAAAAAAATAAATAAACGAATAGAATTTGTAAAGGGGGAAGGGAAAAGAAAAGTTACTCATGCGGGTGAAAAAAAGAAAAACTTTGCTTTTTTTTTAAAATAACAACAAGGGGATCTTTCGTCGTATACGACCATTAAAAACGAATGTCATTTTATAAGAGGGATATTTTTTTTTATTTTTTTTTTTGGGGAATAATTTTTTTTTTTTTATTAAGAAGTTTTTCCGGATAATACAATGTAAGGCTGATTGATGCACATAATTTTTGGGTAACTTTTGGCATGACATAGTGTCACATTTAATACAAATCTTTCATTGTAAGAATATTTTCATCCGGTAATGATTGTTATTTTAATATCCCTAAAACGAACCAAAAAATAAGATTTAAAATTTGATTAAACCTTTACTCGGAAATAAGATGAAAGTTCCCAGATCTAAATAAAAGTTTCCAAAACGGCGCGGGTAACCGATTTCAAATTTTTTATTGGGAGAACGATACAAGAATTCGCACCCGTTGAAATTCAAAATATATCAATACCATCATCTTTCTTCCTTTTCTTTCTTTACGTGTGAAAAAAAAATTGTGTAAATAACATTATGATGACATTATTATGAAACTTTCAATCTTTTTTTAAAGGATTATGTAAAGCAATCTCTGAGACAATTTTGTGGGAGTTTTTAATTCACGGTGACTTTATTATGAAAATTTCAATTTTTAACTATTATGTAAAGATCTCTGACATTTTGTGGGAGTTTTTTTTTCAAAGGAAATACCCAAATTGTGCCCAGCCTTATTTTCATGGGACAATCCAAATGTTTTTATTTATTATTTTCGCTTTATCCAAAATACCATGTTTGTACAAATTAATATGGAAGTATCATATGTCTTTGATTTACAAAAAGAAGGCTCTTTTTTATATGATCAAAGATAAGAAAAATTGGATTTAAAGTAACAAATATATGGAATGTTTTCAAAGATCATTAATGTATTAAGTCTTGATTATCGAATCCGTAACACAGGGCGGAATTACTTTGTTCAATTTTAGAATGTATTTTCCACAAAAAACCTGTTAAACGGTAATTGACATATTAAATAAGTTGTATTTGAACTCATTTTTATTAATTCATGCCCGATTTATAGGTCTTACGAAGAATAAATATGATTTAGGAAACCATTTGAAGTTGCTTAAGTAATAGAGACCTTTTTAAGTAATAGAGACCTTTTCAAACCTGATCGGTTTGATTTGTAGTTTTTTTTGTATCACACAACAACATGAGTTTTGAAAGACTTCAAATTGTACTCTATTTTTATATATAAAAAAAAATTTTATTATGTCTTTGTTCATTGATTTCGCTAGAGCAATTTGAAGTTGTGTCGTACAAAACCGAACTGGCCAATCAAATGAAACTCCAAATCGACTATGATTTACAAAAAAGGATGGATCGATTTGATTGGTCAGATCATTATGTACGACAGAACTTTATATAAAATTTAAAAGTTCGAAACGAAATTAATAAACGGATACACAAAACAATATAAATCAATGGATAAAAATGAAATTTGTAAGGATTAATAATTATCGGGTTACGCGTCTTTTTAATCGTGTTATTTATTTATCTACTTGTTTGTTTAGAAATTAAATAATAAACAAAATAAGTATGATCTAAATATCAACCTATTACCAACCTAAAGTTCGATTTACAAACCCAAAATATTGGCTTACAATTTGGGTGATACAAAAGAAAAAAACCCAAAAGGCCAACCGATCAAGTTAGAAAATTTGTTTTATGACGGTTGATGTCATGGTCTTTTGATACGCCCATCCAAAAACCCATGTGTCATAACGAACCTTTCAAAATCACCAATAATTAATTTTGTTACTATATACCGATTTTATTTAAAAAATTCGCGATATTACAAATACCGAAGTCTGGCTGGCTGTAAACCAGTTTTATATGTTTATTCGCGATAAGCCGATACTTTATATACAGATCATCGGTATAAAAAAAATATCTTTTTTTCAATCGAAATTATCTCACCTATCCCGCTTCACTGATAGGAAGATTTTCTAATAAATAATGTGTGTTTTTATAGAAAAATTTTTATAAACCGAATTAAAATATTGATTTATCCAATGTTTGATATGACGATCCAAGTTTCCTAACCGAAAGTTTCGTTATATCGAGTATTAATAAATCAGAATAGATTTCAATATTTAAACGTCTCGATATTGTGGAAATCTTTTATTTCGGACGGTTAAATATTGAAATTTTTTTTTAAAAAAATAAATTTCACTCTTCCTATTTACGTTTATTTTAAAAACGAAAAAAAAAAAGAATTTATCGTGAAATCTTTCAAAAGAAACTTTGTGAAAAGAAAGGGGATCATATTTCTAATAGTGCATATGCAGTTTGTGGCAAATCCAAACTTCAAAATGAACACACTCTCGCATATATATATAGTAGGGAAACAAAATTCATCGTTTTATTAGTACATACAGACTTTCTATAATCACCTTTTCAAAAAATGTGGGTTTGTTACATTGTGTTCATATTGAGGTAGTTTGTTATAAATTAATAATAACTATAGGCGAGATTATGTTTTATATGATGCAATTATTGACAGGGTGATTATAAACAAGTCTAACCGTATTGTCGGTTATCGAACATCGGTATTGGGAAGATTGCTAGAAAAATCAGGTTCCGTGAACTTTTTGACTAAAATTAAGATTTAATCTAACATCCTCAAAAACTGAAATGCAATAAAAAAATCAAATTCTCGTAACCTGATTTTCCGAGCAATCTTTCCATATCAAGCAAGGTTCAAATCTCTGTATTATCACGTGATGTCATTGATGATACAATCAAACAGAGCTTGACTTATTTGTAATCAAAAAATTAAAGGTTTTGTTATATTATGATCATATAAAGATTTGTTTTTCATTCATATATGTGTGATGATAAAAAGGATTTTGTAATTTTTGTACGATGTGATTATACTAGAAATAATTTTGACAGCCGATCTAAGGATCTAATTATAGATAAGGTTTTTTTTTTACTGAACGTCACGTGAATAATTCGTAAATGTATTATAAATTATAACTAGGAAAGCGTAATGAAAGAGACCAATCACGTATCGACTCAAATTTTGAGCGGCATTTGTGTCATCCACTTCGTTCCGGAATTTTAAGACTAATTTGGTAAAATTCCATTTTGTGATCAATGATATACGGGATATTTTCATTTGGGTCATGACTAGTAAGTTAGCAAATGTCCCTCCGGAACATATATTACTTTTTTGAGAAATCAATGGATATTATTCCAATCTAATTTTAGATTGTCGATCTTTTTTTTGAAAAAGAAATTTTGTATAAAAAATTAGATTATCAAGTTAACTTGTATAAAATTTTTTTTCGACGAAGGGGCATTTGCTAATCCATGACCCATTTTTATATATAAGGGCTAAGAAAGAAGTTTTTGTAACGATGGATTTGATTATTTATATTTTTTATTGCTGAAAATTTCCAGGATGCGTATTATGTGAATTTTATGAATTCAATATTACGATAGTTTTGAATTTCTTTTTTATTATTAATATCAAAAAAAGAATTCCCGCTTTTTTTTCGAAATCAAAAAAATCAAATTCCCCTCCCGCTTTCTCTTCTAAATTTCCGCTTTTCTTTGTTATTAAATCAATTAATTGTCCACCACATTTAGTACCAAATAATTCATAAATGAATCCTTTTCCGAAGAAAAAGTTCTTTTTGTTGGTGTGGATGCAGCAAAAATAATTATATTCTGAACTTGGATAGTATAGTCAATCATCACTAATTTGATAATGACTAGGCAAAAATCCTCAAGTTGACTTGATTCTTGAAGAAATTAACTATATTTGTGCAAGGATTATAAGTGATCTTAGTAGATTATGGGATTCTTGTTTGGGTATGAGTGATTGTCATGTGATCTTACGAAGCAAAAATGACATTTTATTATGTAATATTGTTTATTCAAAAATCATGACTCTTTTTAATCTAAAGATGGTAATCAAATTTAATTATCTTTAGAAAATTTATTTTTATTAAACGAAAACAGGTGTCATTTTTTCGCATTTTTATTGATTTTCAAGCTTACAATGTCCGCAGTAAAATAAAAAAATATAATTACATTAATATGCACAGAATTAAAACGAAAAAAAATCTAAAAAAGGAAAAAAATGAATATATATAATACCTTAGCTAACCACAATGTGTCTCGATTGTACTCATTAAAATACTGAATCCAAAATTGAAATGAAATCGAAAATTTGATTAGTAAAGTCACCTTCATAGGAAGTTTTCATGTCATGCTAAACAACTACATCATCCATCCATTTTCTCAACCATTCATTATCTTCCATTCTATCTCTCATCCATTCTTTCATCTTCTCTCTTTCACAATATTGATTTTCCGCCTCCTTTATCTCCAAAATGTCTACGTCAACTTTCTTCACCCATAAAAGATTAAAATCTTTACCGGTTTTTTTTTCTACCTCATTCCCTTCCTTCTTTTCTCCCTCCTTTCCTTTAATTATGACATCCACCACACTGTAATTATTTTCGACGAATTTTCTATTCCACCTTTCAAATCTTTCACGACATTGTAAACATTCTAATTTCAAAAACCATGACTCTTGATAAATAAAATTTTTATTTTTTTCTCGATTACTCTCCAGGCTCTTTCCTTTGGAATATTCATTCTTAATTGTCTGATGATTTATATTTTCGTTTAATGGAATTATGTATGAGAAAATCGTCATTATTATCGTTATCAACATGTTAAATAATACGATAAAAAGTATAAATTGCATTATCCTTGAAGACATACGGAAAGGAAAGTCCGGAATTAATGGGTGTCTATAGTTTATTAAGTATGATAAACGAGAGAAAAAAATTATCGTGAAATTTTTTTTTGTTTTATTTACGCCAATGATATATGTCACATGATTGATTATATATTGATGATGTCAAATTAATCAGCTGATCAAGCTGATCAAGATTCTGAATCACGAGATCTCAGTATTATAGATGTCTATTATAAATATAAAAAATTATATATTGTTGTTGATGGAAAATCATCAAAAACGATCATTAAGAAAACAAACCTTAAATTATTAGATCTGCAATGAGGCGTAAGCACGTGATTATAGTTCAAAAAACATTATTATAAATCACCTATTGTTGAAAAGAATTTTATAATTATAATTATTTTTTTTTTTATTAGAGCAATAAGCAAAAGAATCCCATTTAATCAACAAGAAAATCGACCAGAATTAACCAGTATAAAAATTAAAAAGGATAACCAAGTTAACGACAGGAAAGAAAAAGGGAGTTACAAATCAATATAAGTAAATGAAATCGGCTATCCTTTGAAATCGTCTTTTGAAATATTTATATATAAAAAAAAAATTTCAATTAATCAATTCCTCATTAAAACCCACACCTATTTTTTAACAGTCATTTTACGTACCTAAATTTTCAGGCTTTTGCGAAGGTTTAGGACCCTGACAACTAGACAATTTTTTTGTAGAAATAGAAGCCGATATTTTTGCAGGAAGAAGGACATATTTATTTTTCCTACAACTAATATTAATTAAACTTGAAAGAATTAAGTCAAGCGTAAATGCAACTATGAATGCAATCATTGCACACAATAATACAAATGCTATTAGTGACTGCGTTTCTTTGGTGATAGAAAAGTGGGGAAGTTCGGGAAGGTGAGGAAGGTGAAAAAGATGTGAAAGGTGCGGAAGGTGTGAAAGGCGTGTGATTGTTGAATTTCTGAAGTTAATAAACATTTCTGAAAGTGTATTTAAAGTCATTTTCTTTTTTCAATAAATTTTTTTTTTTTGACTTGCCAAGATTTGTTTGATTGTTTCGTTAGCTATTTGATACATGAAGAAATCCAAAGGTTAGTTCAATAAACCATCATCTCATCAATATATATATATTATTAACCTTGACAGTTTAGAATATTAGAACTTACTAATTTTTTAAAAAAAATTTAACGATTTTTTTTAGGGAAAATGTAAAAAGTGAAAAATGAAAAAGATCATCATTTCCTATAAATCCTTTTATCCAGTTATTGATCGCTTAATTTATACAAATAACTCGAGATTATATCATGTCTACTCGTGGCTTTACTTTATTTGGTATCATTATTGCAAGTTTTTTTATTAACTGGTATTTCAATTATAAACAATAAAAAAAAAATTTTTTTTTTTTTTTTGGGAATTATTTTTGATTCGATCGACAAAACATTGATAAATACAAAGTTGTTTAACTAACAAATTACACATGTGATTATGACAACACCATTGCTTTCGTTTTTTAACAATGCAAAGATTAAGTTAAGTCTTCACGATTTATAAAAATTTTTTAAAAAATAAAAAAATAAATAAACATACTTTCATTAATTTGTTTATTAGCTTTTTTCTTTCTGCCCGCACTGAAAATAAAATTTTAATAATAAACTTACACCGATCTTAAATTTTTCCAGATTAAAATTAATATTAATTCTGCTGTTTCTTTTTAAGATCAATTCTAAAATGCATCTCGCAATCTATCACGAGCAATTGCAAACGAAATATAAATACATTCAAGCACCCCTAGGACTGCATTAAGAGATTCTTAAAAAATTAACGTTAGAAGGTTAACATGAATTAAAATTAGTGATAAATAAACGTAACTATTTAAATAATTTCTAATATCAAATATTCGATTGCAAATTTTTGAATTTTTGTTGAAGTAAAAATTCATGATCATTCACGAATTTACGAGTTTTAATTAGGCTTTCGTCAGATCTTTTCATATATGTATCTACAAGGTCTATGATCTTCAGGGATTTCTCGAAGGTATCTTAAGAATTTCAAGTGGATCAGAAAGATCTTCAAGTGGCAAAGTCAAATTTCTTCCATACAGTATTTTCTAAGTCTTGAACATTTATTCGCTGTTATGAGACATATAAACCATTATGTGTCAATAGCAACCATTCAACACCTTAAATAGCCTTGATATAACGTCGGTCCGTAACATTTATTCTCGACCAGGTAACACAATGCTTACCTTAATCCTGGTGATATTTTGATTAATCACTTGATTGGTTGGAGATGTTAACCTTCTTTAAGCATTTTCCAATAATTCAAAATTTTAACTCATGTGTTTCATCTAAAATACTTTCATTTACAAATACGCTTTTGTGACTATTGCAGCTGCCTGGCAAAATTCATTCATTTTAGCGATAACAAACCGTCGAAATAAAGGGTTTCGATTTCAACCATTTAAGACTTTATAATAAATAGTATTAACTGTTGATGGGTTTAGTACGGTTTTGTCAATAAAGCTATAGTTTTGTCAGCGAACCCTTAGAACCCAAGACATTTTCTAGTTTCCAATCAGTAAATGAGTCCGATCTTATATTCATAGTTTACATTGACAATTTCTGATTTGATAGTAAACACGCAACTCAATATATTTAAAATTTTAAGTATTCACAGTTCTTGACATTTCGTTTCTAGATTGGCAATTCAATAATAAATTTTTTGATTTTTAAAGTGTATTTGTTAATATAATATCCCATCAAATGTAAATAAAAACTCATGTTGTATAAAGTTTCATAAAAGAGAAAATAGAGAAAGCATATCGGCAAATGTTTAATATATCCATAACTCCAATATCTGGTATCTGCAGGACATAATACCTAATATCAAAAATCAAAAATGCGCAGCAAATAAAATGTTTTTTCTTTGTGATATCAGAGGGTTAATTTATGACCTTATGTTTACAGCATAATCAAAAAAAAATACCTTATCTAAACAACGCCAAAGAATCATAATCTCGGCCTTTCATTACCCCTAAAAATCTTCGCTGTTATTATTATTTAAGATTATGTCAGCTCAATTATGAAATTCAGATTACTGTAATGCTGGTCCATGCCGTTCATAGGAATATGTCAAATAGGTCACGTGATGTATTCCTTTTGAACAAATTACCAAGAAACTGCATTAAAGAGGGTGGGCGCGCATCTATAGAAGGAATGCTTTTATTAAGGTATTATTTAGACGACTAAAATAGCAATGAAGAATCTTTTATGTTGAAAAGTATAGTTATATAATTTTCTTCCATTTAATCCATTTAATTTGTATCTTTTCCTAAAATTAATTGAAATTATCGAAGTAATTATTTTTTTCGTGCATGAATACTATATGTATTTTCATGAAAAAATGTTAATAATATTTGTGAAGTCATCAGGCGACAACGACTTTGGTTAAGCAACAAAGAATTTTTTTTATTATTTAGCTTAATTCCTCGTATATTAATTTAGCTACTTCGATAAAGTTTATAAATAACTGGGATTTCATACTTTAAATCTTTTTTATCGATAATTTATTTGTTATATAAATTAATTTATTTATCAAATGAGTTAAAAGTCGTCATAAAAGTACAAACCATGGATACATTCGACTCACTCGGAAAAACTAGTTGTTCAAATCAATCTTCTGATCTGGCTTTTCTGATCGTTCTGGCCCATCTGACGAAATGATCATTTCTGCCATCAGGATAAATTTGACTTTCCGTGCATAAGCCACGTTTGATTGATAATTTTAAGAGTAGTTTAGATTATATTAGAATAGTTTTTTTTTCCTTTGAGGCCTATTATATAGGGCGCCAGCTGAGACAATAATAGTTGAAAATCCTTTGTATACAATAAATAAAAATCCTTTTCTTTTTCTAGTATTGAATTCCGTTTTTTATAATTTATTAAATTGATCTATATTTCGCCACTAGCGCAAATAACGTTTTCATTTTATTTATATCAAAGACAAATAAAACTAATAATAACCTCTCATGAATTTAGGTGACACAAGCATTCAAAACATTCCTTTACCAAATTTTATGCCGTCAAGTATAAGGTTCTAACTTATCGTGGTATTTGTTATGCCAGTGAATCATTTTATCATTTTCTATTTTAATCTTTAATATTAATTATTTATTATTGATTGATTATTGAAAGTAAATCATTTCTGATTTTAATGTTACACAAAAATTATATTAATGATCAGCAAGATTATTTAAACCTTTTTCAAGAAAAAGAACTCTTTTCTACTTCACCCAAAAATTTTTTAGAAAATAAAAATGCTTTGCTCAAAATTTTATTAATATTTTTCAACTCCAATAGTTAGTTAATTGTTACTTTTACAACAAATATTTTATTCTTAAAAGAGTTTTTATCAAAAGTACAAACAAATAATGGCTTTAAAAAATAGCAGATGAAACACTAGATAGAAAAAAAATACCTTCTGCTTTAACTCCACTAGTAATAAGCAACCTGAATCTATTGCTTTAACTTCCAGAAGTACTCCTTCCAATAACACTGTTAAGCTTAAACTGTTCGTCGTTAAGTTAACAAAGATTATTTGCTAGCAGAGAATTTAAGTACGTCTAAACTATGGAAGAAATAAACACGAATAGTTAAATTGAAGGGTCAGATCGTCTTTATTGATATAG
>CAMKVN010001037.1:0-21297 GCA_946474995.1 Funneliformis geosporum | reverse complement strand
GTTTTTTACTAGATGATTTTTCCATTAAATCAAACCATTCTACATCTGTTTTGGGTAGCTTTTTGTTAGTAATAGATAGGTTATTTTTTATCTCTGGTTTTGCTAACCAGTCAACTAAATCATCTATAGACAAATTAGTAGTTTGATTCTTCTGTGATTCTGGTTCGGGAATTGGAGTTAGAATATCTACTTCTGCTTGTATCTCTTGAATAATAATTTTAGGATCTGGTCTGCATTGATTTTTATTACTTTTATAATGCTGACGAAGTTTAACATGTCTTGTAAATTTATAATCGCAAACTTTACAAGTAGAATTTTTCTTATCACTTCTAGGCATGATATTAATAAGTCTCACCTGTTAATTATTGTGTAAATTTTTGTTTAAATAAAAATAATTACCTCTTTGGATATATCTGCCATTCACTTTTTTATATTACAGATAATTTGTTTAATTAAATTTTTTCATCCTATTGTAAATGATGGCATCTTATACTTGCGACTATCTTCATAACTTTGGCAAGACTTGTGGTAAAGCCTGCACTCGTTCTGAGGGATGCCGACTGCATTTTAAAACTAGGAAGTGCTGGCCATGCTCTGAATGTGGTAAGCCTACTGCTACAGCTTGTGGACAGTGTGCTGAACATATTAGAAGATATTATGTAATGCAATATTATAATAAATTGTGAGATAAGGCTCAGTGATTAGACTTGATAAAAGGTGCGACTTAGAGGTGAGACTTGAGGTCAGATTTAGAATAAGATATGCATTTTATGCTTCTTTTAGCTTTTCATTCTGATTTTTTCCGCCCACTTATTACCACCCATATTTGCCTCATATATAGCATATATAAAAATATGGTAGCATATGATCGAAACTATATAGCATCCATATTCACTTCGCCCTAAAGGGCTCGCTCATATTCCTGCTATATCATTTCTCCTGTTGAATGCGTATTCACTGGCGTCACCCTAAAGGGCATTGCCAGCTCATACTTATTCTCCTATATCGAACGCGCATTCATCGTCGCTCCACTTCTCCTCATGCTTGTTCTCTCTTGCTACCTAAGTAGTATGCTATTAGGACGCGATTTGCTTACTATTTGCCTACTTATTATTACCCATATTTGCCTCATATATAGCATACATTAAAATATGGTAGCATATGATTGAAACGATATAGTATCCATATTCGCTTTGCCCTAAAGGGCTCGCTCATATTCCTGCTATATCATTTCTCCTGTTGAATGCGTATTCGATGGCGTCGCCCTAAAGGGCTTTACCAGCTCATACTTATTCTCCTATATTGAACGCGCATTTGTCGTCTCTCCGCTCCTTCTCATACTTATTCTCTCTTGCTACCTAAGCAGTATGCTATTGGGAGGCAATTTGATTATAATGTATGTGAAAAATTTATGGATGAGACTTGATAAAAGGTGTGACTTAAAGGTGTGATTTTGAGGTAAGACTTAGAGGTGAGACTTAGCATATATATTTTAGTTGTGTGATTTAGAGGTGAGACTTAGAATATGGTATGCATTTTAGGCTTGCATGATCGAGCCTAGCATAAATCGCGTCACTTTATTCCTTGAATTTTGCTGGGCCCTCTAGAGGCAAACAGAATAGCATAAAAGTTATTATTTATATTGGATTTGCAATGTCGGGCCCAGCTCAAATCGCGTCACTTTGTTCCTTGATTTTCGCTGGGCCTTCCTGAGGCAAACAGAATAGTAAAATTTTTTGTTATATTATTTGGGATTAAAATCAGGCTAGAATAGTTATATCAAACAGTATAATTCTTGGTATCAGACAGGCTAATTCCTAGCCAAGTTCAATAACATTATCTATATTTGAATCAAAAAAAGTGCTAGAGCTTTGAATTTGATATTGGAAATCATATAGCAAACTGGGTTTGTAGACAGATTTGTAATTTGCACCAAAAACCCCTTTTTGGCCAAAAAATTAATGCATTCCAAAGTAATCTAATATAAATAAAAAAAATTGCAAATATTCAACAAATCTCTAAAGAATCATAATAAAATTGCAAACTCTTAGAGAATTATTTAACAAATCTCTAAAGAATCTTAAATTTTTTTGCAAAATTCTTAGAAAATCACAATTAATTTTACAATTTTATAAGAGTTTTACAAAAAATCAAAATTCTATAAGAATTTCGCTAAATTTTTATTAAAGCAAATAACTAAATAACAAATGTTAAATGATTAGGATTATAACAAAGGATTAGTCAAATCCTTTAAATAGTCAAATAACCAAGTCATTTCTGAATACTGTCTTTAACTAGTAGCATATTACAGATTGTATTATTTATGTTAAAGATATCTCTTTAAACTATTTTTAAAAAGTTTGAGTTTCAAAATATTTAAAATTAAATTATTTGTTTATAATAAATATGATAAATAATTTTACTTAAACTTCTAATAGGATTTCCTAAACTTAATTAAGTTTAATCAAATTTCAGATTTAAAAAAAATCATTTTAAAGGTTTTAAAAAGTTTTAAATTTTTAAGTAATATATTAAAATAGATTTTAAATAATATCATTTTTCTTTAATAATCTTTTTCATATTAAATAATATGAATATAATAACTTCTGCAAAGTGTTCATATTGAAAAAAAAAAAGAAAAAAAATGTGAAAAAGAAAAAAATGCAAGGTTTATATTAAAAGGATAATTTAAAAAATAAAAAAAATAAAAATTAGTATTATTTTTTTAAAATTTGTTGTAAATTATTGTATTATTTTAATTAATACATCTAAAATATTCATGTGATATGATAAATTAAAATTTAATTATATTTAATGCTACTTAATACTATTTTATTATAAAATATGTATATGGGAACTTTGCAATAGAAAGGGAGGAAACTCTAAAAAAAATTTTTTTTTGAGTTAATGTTAAATCTGGACTTATTTTACAAAAAAAATCCTAATTAGCTTAGAAAATAAAATTTTAATTTTTTTAGAGTTTCCTCCCTTTCTATTGCAAAGCTCTCATATGATGATCTTCTACAACAATATTTTATAAAATCTACTAGCTGTTTACCCTAAAACAGTAATATTCTAACAATTATTATTTCAGCAAAATTTTTTTACTTCATTTTTTAAAAACTGTTAATTTTTTTTTATAAAATTTTTTCAAAATTAATTTACATTAAAATACATTATGTTTAATCTTTTTAAAAAGATTTTAATTAGAATTTAGAATTGATTAATTTTTAACAAATTAATTAACTAGTTAAGATATTTATCTTGTTAACGGTTAAAAACTAATTAAAATATCTAATATTAACACTAGCTGAAATTTAATTTCAGGCAGAATTAAATTTTTTTTTGTGATTACAAAATTTTGCCAGTTTTGTCCAAAATTATAGTGTTAAATTTAACTGATTAATTAACCAGTTAAAGAATTTTTTAACCAGTTATTAACTGGTTAAGGATTTTTGAGCCAGTTCTAACCTCTAATTTTAACGATTGTTATCTAAAATATTATTATATATTGGAAAACTCCTTTTATCTACTCTTAAAAACCAGGATGTGAGCCTTTTTTCTTAATATTTTAAACATAAAAAAAGTATTAAAAAAATTAAAAATCTTAAAAAAGGCTTAATATGATTGATAAAAATATAAAATACAATTTTTTTAAAAATCTGTGATTATCTGCTAATTTTCATAAATCTGCTAAATCTGCTTAAAGTAGGAGATCATAGTCCCTGTTTTAAATTATATATTTTTAACATAGGAATTTAATTATATTTAATATTATTTTATTATTACATGTGCAATTCTGAATTATATATTTTTAACACAAGAATTTAATTAAAACTTATGCTAAATTAAATATATTTGAATTTTGAATTTTAATTTTTAACACAGGAATTTAGCACTATTTCATTAAAACATATACAATTAAATATTTAAGATTGATATTCTTAAAAGCTAAAAATATATATGAATCTATAAATCAATATAAATGTGGATCGGATTGAGACGTTGACTCCGTTGACTCAACTCAATCAGTCCAATTGAATTTGTAAATGCACTACTACTAATATTATTTATTACATGATATGAAATTTTACAATGATATTGAGAAAATTTTTCTTGTTTTCTTTGCTTTAAAAAAACATGCGTTTGATTATTACAGTTAAAGAAGATGCTAAAAATATTGTCTGCGGTTTTCCGTGAAACACAAAGCATCGTTCCTATAGATTTTTGTACAAGTATATAGTTTTTTAACAAAGCAAGTAAAAAATCTAAAAAAAAAAATTTTTTTTTTTCTAATTATTTTTTATTAACTCGTTTTTCTACCCACCCATTTTTAATAATAACTCACAGATTATCTATCGAATTAAGTCAGGACTAGACCAATCAAGAACCGCCGAGACCCGGCGATCAAGAAGCTTGGATGTTTCTTTAGCCCGTGCTTTTGGGCAGTGATGTGCACTTGGAAGATTGGAAATACCTTTGGAAGGTTTGGAAGTATAATTTATTAATAAAATTATTTGGATTGGAAGGCTTTCAATCAAATTTTTTACTATTGGAAGCATAAAATGCACATCACTGCTTTTGGATCATTGTCAGATGCATTTTTCAAATAGGTGATTATTTGAAATTTCACGATATGTTTTGAGTAAACATGAAACCAATCGTTCCGCACTCAACACATGAACTTTTTCTGGATGTTTTTCAACAACTTTACACGAAAACTTGTTCCAACTTTATTAAAGGGTTTCATAGTATTTCGAAACATCTGAAAGTTGTTTCATCTGAAAATTCAACAGAATTCAAGTCTTGTTCAAGATGAGCTGCCATTCTACGTTAATATCAGTAAAAGCAATGACCTTGGGTGACTTGAACGATATCCTAGTTTATTGCTGATATTTTAACCCTAGAACTGAGTCTGTTTATACCTGTCATTTTGTATGATTCTTACTAATATGATCCGATCTTTTGAAGTCCAAATTTGGACGTCCAGGACGCGAAATGGTTTTAAGTATTGCAACATATTTATATGAATACTATTTTATTGATAAAACTGAGTCATTTCGAACACCACAATTCCAAAGCTCATTGACAGTTACTCGTCGGTCTGCAAGTGAGACTTTTACAACGAAAAGAAATTTTATTCCTTTAGTGGCCTAGTTTTAAGTTACACCGATAAAGACAAAACGTAGAAATCAACGTTTTTTGTGAAAAAATGAAAAAGTTTTTTTTTTTTTTAATAAATTATTGCTTTCTATGTGAGAAGATTAACCAGATTTTATATACAGTTTCTTGATTTTCTATTCTACCAAAAAAAAATAATAATAATAAAATTCAAGGAGACAAAAATTTATTATTTTACATTATCAACATTAAGAGCTCCGTAAGGGTCGGGTCAGGTCGGGTTTGAAGCAAACTCGAGCTCGAACCCGTTAATATTTACAGGACCCGAATTCGACTCGACCTGATTATTGTTCGACCCGATTCGATTATTGTTTAACTCGTATTCGACTCGAATTTTAAGGTAATATTCATACCGAAAGTAAAAAAATTTTTTTATTTATGTACATATATAATGAAAAATGTGTATTAAATTTGAAAGTTTTTATTTTTAAAGTTCTTTGGTTGTATATTAATTCAAATTTAGTGTTTTTAAATATATTATTGGCTCCAGGAATTCATGCGCAAATTAAGTCTAAAATCATTCAACAGGGTTTATTAAAATAACTTCTTTTTATTTGGATGATTACGCTCTAAATAACGACATAATTTTTTTGTATTTGAAAATTTGAATCACCAATATTGCGGAGCCACCTTTTATGTCTACTAATATTTTTGAAAAAAAAAATATCAACCCCAAATTTTACTCTATTTAAAAAAAGATCCGAGCAGTTAAGACATTTAACTTCTCGATGTGTTTTTGAATCTTATATTCAGGTGGAATTTCTTTTCAAAAGCTCTTTGGCAAAAAGTTCGCGTCGCAATTATTTTCGATTTCCAAGAGAAGCTGTAATTAATAAGGTTGATAGTTTCACTCGCATATAGTAAATCAAGTCATGAGGCATAGTAAATCATATGATCCATCCGTAATGTGATTTTAGCTCCCATATCACATATCATTTAATAGCATCACCTGATCATTCGGGTCGGGTCAAGCAAAATCGACTCGTGACATAAAATGATAGTCCCGACTCGAATTTTTTCTCGAGTCGGGTCAAATGACCCGGTCGATTCGACCGGCTCGGAGCACTAAACGCAAAGTCAATTTAAAAACAAAATTGGGGACAAATTTTGGTGGAAAGCTCGTGGCAAAAGTTAAATATTTCATCTAAACTAGTGATTTTTTTCTTTCGATCATACTTGATTAAAAATTCTTTCAGGATCATTATTAAATAAAAAAGAATTTTTTTTTGTTTGTTTCATATATTTATTATATCAAATTAAATTTCGATGTCAACTAGATACAGTAGGTATTTAAGCAATTATAATTTTAAGATTAGGGGTTCAAAAAAGTAAAATCGATTAATCTCATTTATGGCGCAGCTATGAATTTATTAAAAAAAATTTAAAAGATTATGATTAATGTTTGTTATACCTCATTTATGTCATTTTTTTTTTTAAAATATAATTTATTTTTTCTTTTATTATTCTTTTCAGGTTCGATTGCTTCGGTGCCTTACCTATTTCCAGATACGATTCAAACCGAAGAAAAATAAATCCAACCAAAAGTAGAAATAAAAAGAATAAATACGAATCGAATAAAACCGAACCGAACAAAAAAAAAATATCGCGGCCCGAAGAAAAACTAAAAAAAGAAAAAGATCAGAAAATAAATAAAAATCCGTTTAAACAATTGTAATGCAGAGAAATTCCGTTGAATTTTAATAAAATCGTCCCAACTATAAAACTTTTTTAGATCGGAATTTCTGTCATTAATAATTAGAAATACAATATTTTTGTTTTGTTTTTCTATTAAATAAAACGATTTTTTTTATATAATTATAGAGTAAGTTTTTCTTTTGTTATTAGTCATTTAAACATGGTCATGTCTTCGTGAATACTAATCTGAACAATGCCGGGCAAATCGGAAGTCTGTAAGTGTTGTAAACTTTGAAGTGGATTGATTGCAAGATTCCTATTTTTGTTGTTTGAAGATTGTTTAAAATATGAACCAACGAATAAATTCATATCAATTCTAACAAGCCGTTACCAATCCAATTCCAACAACAAATTCATCAACTGTGACCACAGCTAAACATACCAAGTCAAATGGTACAAGAAAATGAAGACCCTGACCCGCTTAATTTAAAAGTTTCTATAAAGCATGTGGTTTATCAATTGGACTTTTCATAACACGAAAGAACTGAAATGGTAGTAGAACTAGCCAAAGCTCAACTCAAACCTCGTGTAATTTTCTCCCGGATTCAATAGTATTACTAGATTAAAATATCTTGTTGATATTTTATTTCTTAATATATCGATCGTTTAAAAAAGTTTATGAAAAATAAAATACAGTACGTTATGAATATATAAATATAAAAACAAAATTTAAAGGCTAATAATAAGCGAATAAAAAACATTTTGCTTATAACGCGTGATAAGTAATTTACAAAAGATACATAAGATAAAATATAAGTGAAGCTTAAAATGAAGTTTATCTACGACCACGACCACTGCTACCACCACCACCGCTACCACCACCGCCACGTCCACTATTATTGTTATTTTGATTACGATTACTTCTTCTTGCGGAAGCTTTTCGAACTCGTTCAATAATACCATTAAGAGCATTAACATTCTTTTGCCATTCGGCACGATTTCTAGCTACCAATGGATCTTCACCTAATAAACTATCCAAGTCTATATTTTCGTCTGGATCTGCTTGATTTGTCGGTTCTGCCCCCAATAATCTGAAATGTGTACGTAAATGCATTCCTAAACGGATAGCGAATTGATGCACAAGATAATATTCTACTATACGCGGTACGATCTCTCGAAATTTTGAATGGGACATTTTCCAATATGCTAAAGCTCCCTAAAAAAAAAAAAAAATATTAAAGAAACATTCGCAATAAAAAATATAATGTTACAGCTAAAGGACGTACCGTGGCAGCAAGGAAAGCATGTTCGTTGATGGTATTTCTTAGTATACTGTGATTTCTTGAATGTTCAGATTCGGGAATTATACGAATTAATCTATCCAAGTATGAATTTTTTATAGTCAACATTGCAGATATAGTAGCAGTTGATGGCGTTTCTGTTGCAAGTCTAAGACTTTTTATTTCCTCAATTAATCTTTGAGAAGTTACATTCACTTCCCCATGAATCGCTATATGATTGATCAATCTGGATTTTATTTGATCAAATTCGTCATCATTAGCCTCCTCATTATACATCATGTCAAATAATTTAGTCCCTAAATCAAGAGCTTCCTTTAAATGTTGATTCTCTTGTCTTGAGCTAGCTGCCAAGATTCGAAGCTTTATAAAATACTTTGATTGTTTTTTCAGAAGGCTGGCTTCATCAGTTACGTAAAGAGCCCTACTGGCTGACATATGCTCCATCTCTTCAAGATCTTGAAGGTGTTTTAATGTTTCATCCTTGCACTTTCTTAATAATTCACGTAAAACATTCCTATGATTTTTTTTTAATAAAATGAGTAAATTCATTGTCACAAATCACGTGCAAACGCGTGAAAAAAAAATTAAAAAATATTTACTTGATTTCTCCAATGACATTTGGAAATTCTTTAAAAGTTTGTTCTATTAATTCATCAGTAAAATTAGCAACATAATCGTGATTTTTATTCAATAATCTGGTAGAGATCGGTAGCCAATCCTCTTGATGTTTTCCAACAATGGAAACCACAGCTTTATATGGAAAATAACCGGCCAATAAACCTCCTTGACTTTCTTGCACAGCTTCATAAAGCTGATCTATTGTCCACACATATCTGGAATGATCGTTAAAATCGGATGCTTTCCACTCATCAGTAAGCTCTTTCTTTAATTCATCTGTCCACCCATTATATTGTAATGAACCAGGCTTTATGGGATCAAAGATTTCGGAATTCGCAAACCCTTCGTCAAACGTGAGTTTATATATTGGACGGGTGTTTAATAATGCTTGATCAAATTGTCCAAAGTTCCACTGTTGTCCACGATATAACTTATGATCTACATGCTCGGCATTTGCGTGACTGGTGAACATTTTGTCAAATTTTCCAATTAATTCCAAGAAACGTATGGTTGGATTTCCAACAGGTTTATTCGGAAGTTTAATTAACCTTTCTTCAAAATCATTCCTACTCTTTTCTAAAAGGGGATTTATATATGGCCATGACCGTTTATGTGCCTCTCCTTGCAATTCACTTAATTTCATGACCAAATTTGGTAAGCCAAACCTATTGATTGGTACATCTTTCCAAGTTCTGTGTTTTTTAAGTTCCTTAATTATTTCGTTTTCCAATGAATCATCCGAACCTTCCGGTTCTACGCTAGATCGATTCCTGATAACATAAACACCATTTACAATTTGATGCTCTCCTTTACCTTTTACCAGATTAGCGAGTTCCAACTGTTTTTCTTCATCATTTGTATAATCGATGATTCGATCAATCTTTGTCAAGGCACCTACAGTACGCATACCATCCGGATCTGCTTTGCATGCTAGACGCCACGCGCATTGTGTAGCGATATCTGAGGTTGCAGCGAATATTGGAACCAGAATTGCCGATTCTCTTCTAATATATTCCTCAACCAAGCTAATTAAAAAATTTTCGTTTTCTTCATTGTTTCGTACGATTCCTGAATAAGTTAGGTGAGGAAAACAATGCGTTAAGTTATAAATAAAAAATAAAAAATTGTTCTTGAATCATTCATATCTTTATTTTTTATTTACCAGGTAAATCAACTAAAGACAAACTATACTGTTGTGTGGGTCCGCCAATTGTAAGACATACGGCATTTTTTGTAAAAGCTAACTCATCATTACTTGGTTCGGGCAATCGTGATTTGATATCTCGAATACTTGGGTTTTGAACATAACGCTGAGCTTCACGCAATTTATTCTCGATTTCCTTGTTACTCAATTTCGCTATATCGGCAAACTCTACTTCTCTTGGTCTTATCGCATTACGATTTCTATCTTCTATGTAACGTAAAGTGATTTTACGTATTGGCTCCTCGGTTTGTAGCATGCGAATTTCGAAAGGTGTCGTTGTACATTTTGTAGATGCTCTGATAACGATATCGTTATTATATATTCACATAGGATACACAACATCAAAGAAATTTATATTAAAATTGTTACCTTGGCATTGGTAATCCACCGGTTAATCTTGTTATAACGGAACTTTTACCGCTTGATTGATCACCGAATACGACAATTGTTGGAGTATGTTCTTCAAAATCATGAAATATTCCAAGATTTCTTATATCGACCATAATATCGATATAATCTCTCGCATTTGGAGTTTCTGATAACGGTGATTGAAACATCGTCATATAAAAAAATTTAGGAAAAATATTTGATAAAAATATATTATATTTATTTCTTTTTTCTTTATGATTTTCTTTTTTTTATTTTTATGGTCAAGGAAAAGATTCGTAGCATTTATATAATTTAGTACTTTAAACATATGTAATATAAACTCTATTACTGTTTTAGTTTCTTGGATTGGGATCAATCAATTTTTTTTTGGCTAAAACACAACATCATCTGATCATGCAAAAAAATTATTTTTTGATAATGCTTGGGAAGATTTCACTGTGTCAAGGGTTCACTGAATTTGGCCAAAACCGAACAATTGTCCTTTCCATCATTTATTTTTCAACAAAGAAACTTTTTTTTTACTTGCTTTTTTTGTTCAATTCATTCAACAATGACCTTCTCTTGAACTTACTAAAACTTTTTAACAAATAAGTTAATGATCGATCCCCATGGGAAAAGTCACTATACTTTAATTTGAGGACTTCCCATCATTAGCAATTGATTGACATTATTAAGGATTCGATGCATGTGCTTAATCTGAAACAAGTAATTCTGATAGAAAACCGGATCATATACTTGAACTGTAAAAATCACACGCTAAACAGTATTTCACAACAATATTAGCTTTTTTTCGCTTGAATGTGTCATTGTATATGATCATGTTACCTTTTTTTTAAACAAGAAAAATGTTGTAACATGCGAAAAGTATCAACACACTTAATTAAGATTGTGGTATTGAGATAAGATAACGATAACGTGTAAATAAATTCGTACAGTAAAAGGAAATTGAGCGCGTTCGGTCGAACATTTTACCATTAGTAACAAATAGTTGATTATTACAATTCGATAATAAAAAAGCATTTCCGTTTAAACGTGGGAAATTCTCTTAATAGGCGAAAGAATATTTTTTTGACGACCACTTTACTTAACAATTTATTTAACAATGACAGAAATTTGATATAGCTTGTTGAGTTGAGATATAAAGATAATCCAACACAATTAATTCAAGTGAAAAAATTTGCCTTCTAGAAACGCAGGTGTAATAAAGTAATAAATACCATATAACAGATGTTAGAAACATATTTAATCTGAAATGACGTGAGTTGCTGCAATAGTATTTTAAAAAAAAAATATAAACAATGAAATCATAGTACTGAAAAAAAAATTTTATTTGGGAAAAGAAAAGTATAAATTATGTGATCGGCAAGCAAAATTTCCAATAAAGTTTATTTGCTCTTGCTAGCCCAAGTCAAATTTTTCGGATATTGAAAAATATCATATCGTTAGTTTGTATTTAATCATATAAAGATAAAGATATAATTTACTTGAATTATATAATTTGAATTTTGAATTTTTTTTTTTTTGATTTTCGAATGCTGTGCAGATAATGTGATAATGTATTTAGACGGAGCGACAGTTTCGTCTGCCGAAATTATGAATTTGTTGAAATTGAGTTAATTTACCTACAATTATTATAAATATTAATTGTAGGTGAAATGGTTGTAGTTTAATGACGGTATAATTGTTTGCTGGGAAAGATAATGTTTTCCGGGAGCTTTCATATTGGATAGATTTAATTATGCGTATATATATTATATTTAAAATTTAAATTTCATATATGGGACGTCAATAAATTCAATAAATTTCTTGACATAAATACTTTATGAAAAATCCTTTCTGCATTATTTTAATTATAATAAATCCCAATTAGTGATAGAAATGACCAGGCCATTTGACTATTTTGTCATTTTACATAAGCCAATAAAAGTTCGTGATTTTAAAAAATATTCGAAAAGAACCATATAATTTTAGTCCGGAGTGTAACGAAGGACTATTATAGTTCAGGAGGGACAGTCCCCTGTTACACAAAATTCCAAATCTAGTAAGGAGACGATACATTAATCAACCAATCGAAATCGTGATTTTGAAATGAAATCACGTGATTTTAAAGCCAATCATATTAAAATCATTAGTTAATAAAGTAATTAAAACATAAAAATTATATTTTATTATGCATGATGTAAATAACTAATTGAAATTTGATCATATAATGTAATAATGAAATAAGAAAATATAATAAATACATTATTTTACAATTTTAAAAATAATTCTTTTGCGTGTTCTAATAAATTTTCCGCTTCATCCTTCGTTTCATCTACATCATTCAAATCATCTTCGGCTGCATTTTTTCTAGTATCTTTCTCAACAGATTCTTGCTCATCCAATTTCTTTGTGAAACTGGTTATAAAAGCATCTACATTTTTCTTGACCTCATATTGAAGATACTCTAAACTTATCAGACATTTAAATTAATATCTTTGTAGACAATGGTTATGATATCCATGCCTACACACGAGAATGATACCATCAATTAAACAGTTAGTATATTCACAATACAAATAATCGCAAATAATAGTAGTATTTGGTTTCCTAGAAGTAATAAAACCCTGTGAAAGGTGACGATCGGTAACTTCATATCTAAAGAAATCATTTATATGTATTAATACCATTGGATGATGTTTTAATAATTGAAGAATATATATGATGCGCTTGATATATTTTCGTAAAGATGTTTAAAAGTTGTATAGTACACTTCTGGAAATAGTATTCAATTACTTTGATATATATATATATTTAACAGCATTTACAAATTTTGCCTAAATGCATTTTCATCCCACTGCTAAAATATGAAATATGCTTCTTTTTGCAGTTGTTGAGCTGTGAAAAACTTAGCGGTTCATCAGCGTATAATACTGTGAATGAGTTCGACAGGATAATCACTTAGAGACATGTTAAAAATTGGATGATTAATCTCCATCCAATAAAAAACATCAAAGAAAAACATTAAAGAGATACGTTTGTAATTCCTCCTATCAAACTGAAGAAACAGATCATTCTAGCAATGCATACAAGATTTTTCATAAGCAGGCCAATCATCTCCTTGATGGTGTATTGCATAAACATCAAGGATCAACAGAACTAGATTACTCAGTAAATCTGTTAAATATAGAAATTCAATATTCTTACTCGTATAACTGAGTTTCGAATAGACAACCTCAGATATCTCAAACCACGCTATGTGCATGATATGGAAAATTAGGTCGATTCTCTATAATCGCAATTTCTTTCCAATATCCTTGTTCACACTAAATATGCTTTTGTAAATGTCGTTGAAAAAAAAGAGTTCTGTAGAAAAACGAGCTCACAACCATTTAGCGACATATGGGAGCTGATCTATTAAAAGTGGGTTCCGAAACTATAAATTGATTTTGAGTAATTGATGATCAAAAAAATGTTACACCACAATAAATATACTTGGCCAATAAAAAATTGCATAAAAATATATATTGAGTTGAATCAATTGATAAGGCAATAATTTTATATATTATTTTGCTATTAAAACCATACTCCAAAGCATTTTTATATATGTCGATCATTTGTCAATCATTGCTAAAATTTACATCAATCATTTCTATAAAATCTAATTTTAGATATTTGATTGATATTACACAGAAATTTAAGCATTTTTGCCAGCCAAATTACTTGTTTTATTAATAAGCTAATAGCCTCTAAAAATTTAACCAAATAAAGTTCATTAGTCCGAAGCGAAGCGAAGGACTATATATTGTTCATATGGTGACACACAAATGTCTCATTGTTCATCCACCTATTGCTCAGGTCGATGCTGATAAGTGTGTTTAATTTGTATCACAGATTTCAAAAAAGCAATTTATTAAATGTATTAGTAAATAAACAAAATGTAAAATTTCACACTGAAAAATATTTATTTTTTTTTCTCTCATTTATTTATTATATATAATTATATGTAATAAAAGCCCAAATTTGCTATCAAGGTACCTGAGAGAGTAAACGCACTTCCTCTTCCTTCCTTTCGTGTAGTCTTTTACTGTTTTTTATGCGTTCAAGACGTTCGAAAGTGAACTGCCTGAAGTATATATCACTGAGTGAGCGAACTCGTGAAATTGCGACGAAAGAGAGACCTGCTGCGAATTCTTTGCTTCATATATCTATTTTTGCCTTTACCAACGTGAGTTTCTGACTCTTATAAACTGTAATAGCCTACGCTAAGCAAATAGGAACTTGGAGCCTAGAGCATGTCACTCCAGATTTGCTTTCCCAGATTCGTTTGATTGGTACTATCGGAACAACTTTGTCCCCTTTTGACATTGTTATGCTAGGTCCTTCGTATGTTTCGAATTTAACGAAAACTACTTTGGAAAGTGAAGGTGGACCCTGATCCTCATATAGAACATCATATACTATTCCTATTGCTCCATTAACTAACCCTCATTTGGTCCATATATTTGCCGTTAGCATGACACGAGACCCTTTCACCAATAATAATTGACCTTCGAGACCCTTTGTGACGTCCGAATTTGCTCTTTTGGCCTCATTACCACCGGTGTACACTGCCATTATCTTAGCTACTGGTTGATTAATTAAACTGAGTGACTCTATGTTTATTAAATCAACCTCAGTCTACGTTGTTAGGATGAATACCGCGTCTGCAAATTTATCCTTCTCCGTTTTGCTTAATCTTTCTTCAAACCGAGTTTTGAATTGGTTCCAATCATCAAGAATGCTTTCTCCTTCACGCAATCTTAGTAGTAGGTCTCGAAATTACTTTTGTTCTTCAGATTCTCCTGATTGCCTCTGAACTATATCAAGCTTGTAAACTTCTAACAAATGTTTGTATGATGCTATACCATTGTTAGAATTGGTGTCTTGTGATTCATCGTTGGAGAACATAGGAAGGTCAAGTACTGGTGGAAGCTGCCCAAAATCCCCAAACATTATGATAGATCGTCTTCTGTATGGTTCGTTCGATTGATCAAGAAATGCCTATCGCAGCCTCATATCTATTAACCCGAGCATTCGTCATCCAACCATGCTTTTTTCATCGATAATCAGGTAAATTATGTTTTCTAATCTTTCTTGTAATTGTTTTAGCCTTTTACTATCGAGATCAAAGCAATTATTGTTGATTGGTATGTACAACGTTGAATGGATTGTTGATCCGTTAATGTTATATGCTGCCACCCCTGTAGGAGCAATCACAAGAACAGGTGTTCCAGATCGATTTCTTGACATTGATCGAAGCCGCTGTCGAATTGCCTTAATAAGATACGACTTACCTGTGCCTGCAGTTCCCATGATTATGATCCATAATGCTTCTACCTGATTTCCCTCAATGATGCTGTTGTAATGTGTTTCAATTCAGGTAAGAACCTTTTTTTGTTTTTCATTTAGAGTCTGAAAATCGATTGAATCGCTTTCAATTTCATTACTTTTATTTCTATCTAGATTTAAAGCTTGTTGGATAAACTTAGGAACGTTTGTGATGTCTTCACTGGAGTTGTATTGTCGTCCAGCGTTGATCCAATCGTGGTTATGATCCATATCACGAAATCCAAGGTCAGAATTTCTTTGTATTATTACTTTGGGTCCCATCTCCGCAAGCTGCATCCAATCGTATCTATATTTATCCTGTCCCTCATCTTCTTCGATCTGTTTGTCTTGACTTTCATCATCGTTAACCTCATTTTTGTAATCTATTGATTGTCCTAGCAAATCTGGAGGGTCGTTATTGATTGTGTCAAGATATTGATTATAAAGTGTCAACCAGGCGATGTTTCCATTTTCTGTTAGTTGTTGGATACTTCAGTGCTGGACATGAAGTAGAACCTTCACTCGGCAAAACTCCTCCCATTGTTCCCCATTACAATGAGGTGATGATCGAGGCTATATCCTTAATATTTTTTCAGAACTGCATCTCTTCCATCAATCTTTGACTAACTTGTTTGTTAGAAACAATTTGAATAAAGAAAGGTGTTCCAACTCTTCGGGTCGATCCCAATACCTTTTTAACACCAATTGTGTTATACGTCCGGATTCTTCACTGCTATCTCAGTTGTCTGTACCACGGATCCACCTTAAACCTTCCTCATTAATATTTAAAGAAATGAATGTCCGGCTTGAATGGTATAGTGGAAGGTTTTGAATAAGATGGCTTGCCTCTTGAGCCGATATATCCTGTTCCGAAACACTGTTGAGCAGAAGTTTTTGTATTGAAGTAAGTGAAGGATTGTCTGGATTGCTATTACTAAGAATCTGATTGAAAATTTCTGAAAAGGCAGCTAAATGGGGTTCCGATTTGCTTGCGTATTTTGCGACATATTGCAAGGCCGCGTGAATGCTAAGAATCGGTTTGAGGTCTACATTCGCTCGCTAGCCTTGCAATTGCAATCGGCTATGCAGATTAATTAATGGATCATTTCTCTTTGTCAATAATTCAGGTTATCCGTGAATATCTTCCTGAATGAAAGTGTAGTCGGTACAATCCTTTGGATATCTGAATCTGCATACTTGTTGAACCTCTCGGTTGACGCATATGCAGTACGAAGGGTTGCATTTTGTATGCCATTGTAACTTATTGATGAGTTTGATGTAATCCTGTGTGCTGTCATCGATTTCACTGCTAGCCTTTTGACATGTATGTTTTTCAGTTATAACTGCATTGATTCCTGGATTCATTGTTGTTACAATCGAATCAATGTATTTTAACGTTTTTTTTATTTCATTTTCATTTTCCTTCATTTCTTTCCAGTTAATTATGCTTGCATTTCATTTTTTTCTTATTCCGTGTACATGAACACTTCCCCTGTATTACCACTCATAACGATATCACCAGTCTTTGAGGTCCCAATTGGTTTCAATACATTATTGAAAAATTTTTCAAAGCGTCTGTTGAAGAACCAGGTTGCTATATGTGGATTTTTGATGATGTTCTGTAGTCGCTGTTTGCTAGAATCTCTTTCTTCTAAATTACTTTCTGGCATTAATTTATGCAGCTCAAGCCAGTGAAAATCGTCCACGCTAAAGGTGAAAAATAATAACCTGTTATGTCTGATCTACTTTATCATATCAGACAATTCCGAACGTTGAGCCATCCAAAATTGTCGTGAATCGCGTAATCCCTCTCCATATCTCATTATTTTATCAGCTAAGTTTTTGTCACCTTGAGCTATTATTTCTTGAATTTCTTTAATGTCGATTTGTCCATCATTCAAATTCTGACGAACAAATATTTTTCCTTCTTACAAAGCCCTCCATCTCATTGTAGAGTTAAGTGCGAAGTATCTCCATCGCGCGTGATGTCTGAATCACCCATCTTTGTACCAGAGTAAGTATTTAAAATACTTTGCTGGCTTAATCTCTCGAGCTCACTCAGAACGTAGATCAGCATTTCCGTGTGGATACAAGGTTGAAAATGCCATTGCCATGTATCCAGGTGTTTGGAATTCATTGATGGGGTTTCCGTCAATTTATGGTCACACAGTCGGAGTGATGTTGCTTTGCATTTGATTAAAAGTTTTGTTAATCACAACATTTTTTCTTTGTGTCAGAGGTATAGAAGGTATAAGTGTGCGAATTATTTCATCGTCTCCATCTCCATCTTCATCTTCGTCTAAATTTTTATTATCACTCCTGATCTGAGGAAGCTGGTTAATGATGGATCCATTCTCAGGTAAGGATTGAAGTATTTCGTTATCAATAAGAATATCAGTATAATAATAATTGTTTTATTTTAACCATAATAGTGCTTTAGTGATCTTTCCACGACGCACATTGAAATCTTTGAAGGCTGTTGGGTCATTCGATGATTGTCTTCGAACTACAAGAACGTCCAATGTTGAAGCTTTTCTTGGTAATCGCTTTGTAAACTCTTGGATATTTTGTGGGAAATTTATTATATTTCCCCTATAGCCGTTTTGTCCTCCTCAAAGTTGATATACTGTCATCACCGTGAATACCTGGGCGATTAGCATTTCTTTGATTTTGGTGAGTCCCTTAAGGTCTTCAGGTACCTCGCCTAGGTCCATATTGTTTTCAGCTGAGAATTTCTTTGGCATCGACTTTTCTGTGTAGCAACGTCAGCACATTTCCTTAACGATATTCATATCTGGTATTTTTTCATTGCATACAGGGTAAGATTTATGCTGGATGTTATCCATTTTTTTTTGAAATTTTTTCAACGATTCTTGCACTTCCGCGCTGATTGTTATAGCTGAATCTGTTCTATCAGGTATGCCTGGATTATCTACTGTTTCGTGCTGAATTTGTTCATTCACATTTCTTTGCTGATATTCTATTCTTTCTTGTTTTTCTTATTTGTTATGTTCTCGTATATCATATTTCCGCCTATTTTTGTGAGCCAATCATTTTTCACGTTCAATTGTGGTTTCTGAATTGATTTTTTCCTTTCTTTTTTCTCAAACGCTTGAAAGACGCTCATCTCATTTTTTTTCAGTTTCTTTCACACATTTTTGCCGTTTTAATTCACGTTCACGTGTGAGCCGAACTTCACTTTCTTCGACAGTCTCTCGAGCCCTATTATTTCACTTTCTAAGTATTTCATCGTTCTTTCTAAATATCTCATCATTAGTATTTTGATTAGACATTAACAATTAAAATTTTATTCTGATTTAATATATGCAATTTTTATTTTGATTTAAATTATTAAATTTAATTTTTTTATATGAATTTGTTCAATTTATTTAATACTTTATTTAATAAAAAAAAATATATTTTTTTTTACATATGCTTTTTATCATCTAAATAAATTAAATTGTATGAGCTAATTAAATTAAAAACTATAATAGCAATTGTCATGAATTTGATCTGCTTTCTTATTGGTTAAATTTCACTCTGGACTTGTCTAACGGTTCCCGTTCCTAGTATAATATACTATAATATGAATCAAAAATCTCATTTTTTGTAAAAAGTTTCTGTAACCCTTTTTTAATAGATCAGCTCCCATATGGAGAGGATCCATTATGGGCAAAAATGATGCAACGAAATGAGGAATGGTTTTATTATAATGAGAAGATATTGCGCAATTACCTTACGAATGCAGAACTATCCAGAATAGCATGATTAGAAAGATATATTACATCGGCTCTTGGTCATATATGATTTGGAGAGCATTATTATATCTGCAAATCCTTTCAAGTCATTTTCAACAAAATCAATGAGAATAGCCTTTTGTATATACCGATTACCATTTTTCCTACTAGTCTATCATTATAACTGTGAATCATTAATCTGTCAATAATCTCATCATCAGGGCAATTTACTCTTACAATATCCTGCCTATGATCTTGATATAAAACACCTAGGTTTATTATGAATCATTCTTCAAGATGCCTAGTAATCAATTCGGCATTAACGATCTTTGGATTAATTGCTTCATTTCGCGATATTGTGTGTATTGGATACAGATTTACCATAATCATTACCATATATGCTGCCCAAGACGTGCTAGTAGTATTGGGTTGTCTCTGAACATGAATATTAGTATAATCATCTATATTCAGAACAAATGAATTCTCTGAATGATTTGCAAGGGCCTTCTTTATATATTTGCCATGCGTATTAGACATCTTTTTTTTTGCGATCTATCGATTTTGCATTGTAGACACACCAATATTAGCTATAGTATTTAGGCCTTCATTGCTCGTACCTACTGAATCTAAATAAAATCCTAGATCAAATTTAAACGAATTAATTTTAGTATTATTTAGTTATACGAGTAAATAACATATAATAACCATCAATTTTTTCATACAATCCATCATTTGTTTATTATGTTCAAGTTATTGAGCCGCCAAATACAGCTGGTCAAAAAAATCTTTTAAATTCAGTTTGATTTCTTGAAAAATCCTTCACATTTCATTGAACGAATATATGGACTCATCTTTCTTGAAACATTCTCTCTTGTAAAGGATTTTTGTCATCGCCTTGATAGCTTCAAAGAAATCAATATTTGTACTTACCTCCTCCTCACATGTGACATTTTCGTTCAATCTTACTCGCTTAGAACCTTTTTTTAGAGGATTTTCTACAAAACTCATATAATAGATGTTACATAAAAGGATATCTTCCTTTAATGTTAATTTTACTAAATCATTGCGTTCAGCTTCTTTCCACTTTTCTCCCTTTAAAGAATGAAATTTGGTCGACTTTGTAGTTTGGCATTTTGAACATTACTTTGCTGCGAACATAATTTTGGTAGGTAAATGGATATAATAAAATTATGGGATTACTGAGGATTAAAAAAATATATGATAGTATGGTATGAATGCTTCAAGTTTGCTTAATAAATTTGGTCATGTTTTATGATGGAGAAAGGTTATGCAATTCCTTGAAAAAGTACTGTAAATTGTATAAAAAAAATTTTGTTGAATTGTGTAACCTTATCCTTATATGGAATGGTCACTCCTGGACTATTATGGTCTATATCTAGTAACACAAAATATTATGTCCGTCTGCTTAAAAAGTGGGTTGATGCATAATCGATTACTTTCATTAAACTTGTGATGCTTCGAACTTAACAATGGTTTCCAAAACCATTTCCTAGTTTATATTAATTATATCAAAAAAAAATTCAATAAGCAAACAATTAGTAATTGTTGTAAAACATAGGTCGAACGCTGATAAATTAGATACCTTCCAAATTGGTCACTATTTTTTAATTAGCAATCAATAGATAGAAATTAGTAGATACTACAATCGGGTATAAATCGGTTAATACCATAATCATAATAATTAGGTAGAATTACATAAATCGGGTTTTAACCTGATTTATACTTATTTTAAAAAATTTATAACTATATGTTAAATAGTAACAAATCAGGTTCAAGAGATTCAAAAAAAAAACTCTTTCTGCTGATCCGCCCGACCATGCCTCAGCAACGAAAAACACCAAAAAGTTTTAACAATAACCCG
>CAMKVN010001036.1:0-21305 GCA_946474995.1 Funneliformis geosporum | reverse complement strand
CTTCCTTCTCTTTTCCTTTTTTCTTTTCATCGTCATCTGTTTCCTTCATTGAACGAAATTCGTATGCAAACATTTTTTTGACATTAAGTTATCTAAAAATTTTTAAATTCTTTTTTATTTATATCACAATATTTTTTTTTTGAAATCAGCTGACCGTCGTTTCAAGGGGTGTTTCAGAAAGCTACACCAAACACTGGACTGGCCAATCTGACGAAACGTTGCACATTGCAAATTATAATTATTATTCTCAAAAAAAAAAAAAAAAATTAGAGATGCCTTCAAATTCCGATAAAAAATTGGTATTTATTGAAAATATAGTCGTAATGAACTTGAAAATGATGATATCATAAATGATATGTTATCATTTTCATCAAACTCATGCAATAAGTATTTTGAGATATTACGTACAAATGAAGAAGATTTTTTTTTGGAAGAAATCATTGATAATTCAAGAAATAGCAATATTTTATATTTAATGAAAAGTTCGAGACCAGGTTGGAATACTTTAAATGGTAAATTAAAACTAGATTATGGGCGTACTATGACTTTTGATGGAATTAAAGAAGCTACCAAACAAGCATTTATAATGATTGTATATTAAAGGAGATTGGTGCTGAGGGACATAAAAAAGATACGCTTGGATTTAAATCAAAAGAAGATTGGATGAAGAAAACTAATTTATTTGTTGAAGCAGACGGTATTAATATAATGAATTTTGTTAAGATAGGATTATCTGTTGGACTATCACGTTGTGATAACTTTAACTTTGAACTTAATTCAACTTATCAATATACGGAATGTGGCAAAGTATTATTGGGATTTAATAAATATTTAGAGCCAACTGAAAAATTTACAGAGACGATTGAGGAAGCTATAAATTCAGAAGATCCTGTAAATTTTATGAGAATTATTGAAGAATATGGACGATTCATTCCGACCGAAGTGATTTTTGGCGGAAGAGTTTATTTTAGAGATGTCGAAAAATTAGAAACGCATTCCGGAGAAAATACTATGAATGGTGCTTCTAATTTAGAGATAGGCCATTCAAAATTTAGCAATAGTTCTGGAATCTAATTCAGAATTTAATAAGTTAACTCGCAATAGTATGAGATTACTTGGAGGTAATCCACTTGAAGATGAAAATTTTAATGAAAAAGCCTGGATTGAGTCATAAAAAAATTATAAAAATTGGGCTTGTATAGAATTTCGAAATCCTGTCAATATTTTTAAGCTATTACCTGAAGAATTATACAAACAAATCTATGAAATTATTGGTAAAAAAAATTCTTTATTCAAATATTGAGAATCACGATTTTAAACCTGGAAAACTTAATGTTAACGAAATAAAACAGTTACCGAAAGTTCTTTGGAATAAAACCGATTACAAGGTTTTCGCTACGGTGATCGATACTGAAGATTCAAAAAATGTCTTTTTTAATTGTCAAATTCTTCATCCATCAGGTAAAATACCAAAAATTTTAATTCATTGTATTCAAGGAAAATCAAAGACTCTCGGGTTAATTAGAAAATTCAAATTGAAAATTGGATTAATGATTATTGGCTATGATACGGATTTAACTCCACATTTTCAGATATTAATGTCCAATTAATCGAGGAGCTTTATGATACAAAAAATCCACATAATTTAAAATTAGAAATTAAACATGCACCAATTGTGGGAATTCCTATATTAGACAAATTGGATATTTCAAATAAGTCTCACGTCATTGGACATTATTTTTATACCGATCAAGATAAAATTGGTGTAAACATATTCACTTATTGTCTGAAAAATAAACAATGAAGTGTAGAATTAGCCAATTTTACTTTTAATGCACTTATGTTTTCAAATTATCCTATTTGTAAAGAATTTGGCATTATTTCTTTTGAATCTATTTCGAAGAAGCAACTTATTAATCTTGAAAAATTCGATATAGCAAGTTATCAAAATCCAAATTCATTAGTTTATATTTTAAAAATGAAAGTAATTATGGACTAATTTTTTTAAAACGAGTCAGTAAGCAAATTAAAATAAAATATATCGAGTGTAAATGCAAAAAAATGTAAAATTCCTGAAATAAATATCAGAAGAAAATACAAAATGTGCATTCGTTGATCCATACATAAGGTATTTACATTTTTATAGAAAAATTATTATGATAAATTTTATTATTCTAACAACAATCTAATTATTTTTCAAGGACCTAATTGATCGTATAATAAATCTGTGGCATACTTATATATAATCTTTCCTAATTCTTTCGCGGGTTACCGTTTCAATATAGTCCATTTGTTCGCAGGATAATAATTTTCGGTAGGGTCGTCTTGTTTGTGTATATTTATATTTATTTATATGATATAAAGCTTGTTGTTTCACTAGATTCTTAAAGAATTTTCTGAATAAAATTTTGTAGAAAGTGCATTTTTAATATTTTTAATCTAAATTTGTAAAGAAGTTAAGTTAGAATGGATTTTAAATCTTATACAAAATCTACTAAATTTATTTATTTTAAAATTTTGTCGTTAGCTTTATTATGTATTATTAATATTAAATAAACACGTTTTTAAATTATAATTTTTGAAGCAAATAGAGTAAGATTGTAAGCAGAATACGAAACAAGAATACGTTCATTTATGAGGCTTCAAATTTTATTCATTTCTTTAATTTTATTAATACCTGCTTTCTATTATGAAAATTTATTTCGGTACCCAACAATATATGAATGATAAGCAATGTCTTGTAAATTAATTCGATGTTGAAAACATATGAAACATATCAATATCTTTGCCATGAAAATTTCGTTTTTGATTAAACGTGAAATTATGAAGGTTGTTTACGAAGCAGCATCATGCTGTGTCCACTGGCTAATATGTCTTCCGGTCTGGGAAATTATTGTTTTTCCATGGCCAATATATCCTCCAGCAAATATTCTTTAAATGTAATTCAGTTTTCTGGAAGAACAGAGCGAGCTAACATGGAATTTAGTTCAAATATTTCTCTTTAAAGTTTTCGTAAAGATTTTGCAGCCCTTTCTTGCCTTACTATTATAAATAAATAAATCTTGGATTTTGTAAACGCTGCCAATATAACCATTAACATTTTAACCAAAAATTTTAAATTTATTGAATTTTGTAAAGTTGATAAGTTTTAAAAAAATAAATTTCTAAAATTTGAAACTGAGAATGTCGCGACGTCCTGAGACTCAGTCACTCAGTCATTTGAAATTCCTGAGTAGTCTCTTGCGGAGTTGACTTATCCGTCGACTCCGATTCTAACGGCTGATTACTAACATCAGCACGCAATGAATTGTTGAAGAGTTTGTTATCATTTGTTCGGTCCATTTTTTGCTCGATTTTGAGGTTGATTTTGTTGGCCAGATAAATTTTTGCAATACAAATAAATAATAAATACTATTCGCAAATTTTTTGGGGAATCGATTCAAACAAAAAGTAAAATCGATTACAGTAATCGCGATTCATTTTTTTATGGCGCAGTGATTTTTTTAAATTCCAGATAATTCAAAATAAGCTGGACAAATCTTTAACGTATTAATATATTACATGTATTAATCGCGTAATACTAACTATAAAAAATTTTTAAAAAAACTGATACGGGTGGAATACGAGAATTTAAATTACTTGATAATTTCGCTATCATTTTTCTCATATACATATAAAAGAAATTATACGATAAAGATTTGATCTCGGTCGGTGGTTTGAATTTGAATTAATTACACTAGACCTTTGCTATTTTGGAGAAATAAAAAAAAATGGAATATATTTTTTTATTTTAACATAAACCCTATCGAAAACGTATTCAAAAATATACAAAAAATTTTTTATTCGCTTAATTTGGCATAAAAAGCTGACCCTTATGATTGTTATACAATGCAAGGTAATTCCACGAAGCTAGACTTTGTTTAAAGAATTAGAAATTTGAAGTATATTATTGCATTATGATTTAAGTATTGATTTGAAAGTATTGTCTTACTAGAATTTGGAAAAAAAGCAATAGTATTCCCTCATAAACTTTCAATGTAAAGCTAATCGCAAATATTATAGGGATGTGTGCAGTATGTTGTTTTCCTATATGTCGGTTTTCAATATGCATCCGTACGTTTGCTGGAGTTCAGATACTTTTATTTTAGCCAATAAGCACAGGTTTGAATTATATTGGAATGCTATGTTAATTACGTATATTGCTAATAATTATAAGGATCGTGACGAAAATTAAACTTGATTTTTACTGACGATATTTTTTATCACAGAGTATGGCAAAGCTGCTTTGAAATTTAATATAGATTATTTAAAGTAGTGTTTATATATATAAAGAAAAATTAACCAAAAAGTGTTATAGATTGCCTTTGATCATCCGGAAAAATATGAAAAGAAATGCAGAAAATGTGAAGGCATGACAAACTTTTAATTTGCTCTCATTACACAATGAATTTTTTGGAATTGAAGGGTCTGTTATGTTTTAAGATAATGTATATTGTTATAACTAGCTGAATTATAAGATGCAAAATTGATATATTTGATATTTATTGTATAAAAAATGTTAACAGATTAAAGTACAATGTTATTTACCCTACAAAATTTAATAGCAGGTTCATATTCATGATAAACAGCCAATTTCATGTAATGAATAGCCTTTTGTTGATCTTTTTTTCCAGCAATGCCAACATAATACAAATGTCCTGCATTAAACATTGCTACCTTAAGGCCATTATCTGCTGCCTTTACAAAATATTCGAGAGCTTCTGGAAGATTCTTTTGAACACCTTTGCCATGATATAGACAATCTCCATATCTTAATTTCGCTTCTGGTATTTCATTTGCTTCATCATCATCAGCGACTTCTTTAAATAAACCTGCAGCAATCTTGTCTCTATCCTTAGGACTAAGATGCGATCCATCGTATCTTTTTGAAATGTAATATGCCTTCCAATATTTGGCCTTGATTTGATCTAATTTTGAATATGCTTCGAAACATTTATATGCTGCAACTATATCTCCCTTTGATTTATGTTGTATTTCTGCTTCGGAAAGTGTCATGTAACCGAATGAACCAAAATCTGGCAATTTATCATCTTGATCGATACCGAAAGATCGTTTTGGCTTTGTTAATTTCAAATTTTGGTTTGTTGAAGGATATGAATTAAAAGAATTTAATAAAGAAATATCCTGATGTCCTTTAAAACAATTTCCAAGTACTTTAACCATATCAGCAAGTTTTGGTCTGAAATTTGGTTCGGGATTAACAGCTAAAGAACAAAAATATAAAAATAATTAAAATTTTGCAAAAAAAAAAAAAAAAAAAAAAAAATTTTTTTACATACCATTATGGACTAATTTTTTGAATTCTTCAGGGATTCCGTTATTTTCAGAAAACGGCTCGCGATATTTTTGTTTCTTTATAAGTTCGGATATAACTAGAATATCATTATATTGTTCATACGGAATTCTCGTTTCAGCGATTTCCCAAAGTAAGATTCCAAAACTATAAACTTCACACTTATGATCATATTTAACATCCGGGGTCCTATCCAACAACTCAGGAGCACAATAACGAACACGTTCTAAATTTACACCATGATTTAATGTATCATCACCTGAAGAACGACTTAATTTAAAATTTGCAAGTTTCGCTTTCTCATCCAATGTTATTAAAATATTCTTGGATCTAACGTCACGATGCACGATCTAAAAAAAATAACCCAAACTTAATAAACTCTTTTAAAAAAAAAACAAGCTAAATAATTGAAGCAATTAAATAATTCTTTATTATTTACCTCTGCGGATCTTAGGAAATTTAACCCACGAGCAATATCAAGGGATATTCGTGATTTTAATTCCGAATCAAATCGATCTTTACGGTAAGTATAAAATTCGCGTAAATTTCCAAATTCAGCCCATTCTGTTACCAAATAAAATGCATTCGCATGATTGACCAGTCCAAATATTTTAATAATATATTGGTAATTTTGAAATTCTTTAAGAATTGTAACTTGATTTTGTATACGTAATTTGTCATCTTTTGCATTAGAAATATTCTTGAATGCAAATTCTTGACCTTTAACATCAACCCATTTAGTAACACCCTGCCGTGGTTTATAATTATCATTTGTTTCTTTATAATTCGATAAATTTAGCTTATGAACCCGGAAAATTTGATCGATTCTCATTTGATCCTGTTCGGAGGTAACAACATGGACGCTCGTTAATCTTTCCATTGTATGATTCATTACATTGACTTTTACCACCATTGAAGAAACTTCTTCTCTAATTTTCTTGACATCACCATTTTCTTTATCTTCAATTTTCATTTCTTCCAGATACTATGATGATTATAAATGTTATAAATTAACAACCTGTCTAAAAATCGAAATGTGATTAATTTTAAACTCACTTTATTTAAATCAACTTGATCGGTTTTGAATTGTTTAATTACTTCTTCAACATGAATTTTATTTTTAATGAATTTTAATGAATTGATACATTCATTGAGATCTGAACAAAGCTCATTAAAACTTTTCTCAATATTGCCTGCTTGAATATACTTTATTAAAGTTTTCATTTGAGAAATTTCTCTAGCGAAATTTTTAATTGGTATTATTACATTGACTAAAATTTGCAGACCCAAATAATTTTTTTTATTAAAAAATTCTTGATTAAGTTTTGAGACTTTGAGATCGAGAGCCGCCATATATACTTTATAAATTACTCGTAATAATGCAGCACAAGTTCGTTTATTATGTTCGGCAACTGTTTCAATGTCAATGATTTCGTCAAAAGCAGTTCCAATTTCTGAGATCAAAAGATAAAATTTTGTAATTGGGACAGCGGCCTTGGCAATTTCTTCTTGATCTTCTGCTTTTATTTCCGTTATTCCTAAAATACACATTTTTAAATCAGTAAGATCAAGGAAACCTGAAAAAAAAAAAAAAAAAAAAAAACCTTTTGAACGAATCAACTGTAAATCATCATCATCATTTATAGAACGTTTGATAATACTTTGAATGTCAATCAGCTTATTAAAAGCATGATACGGTTTGTATTTCAAATTTTCTTCAGTTAACGTATATCCAAATAAGTCTAAAGGATATTTCGTTCCTCCATGATCAACCTTTATTGAACTTCCATAATCTGAACGTAATATACAGACATATAAGTCTAAGTCTATTATGTTAATAATCGTTTCGTTGTCGTCTTTCCCGTGATTATCATTTTCCTCCTCATAAGAGTCGGTATCACCATCAGAAATTATATCGGTACCTTCCAAGTTTGGTTCATTCTCAGTTGTTTTAATTATATTGAAATTAATACAATTATATGACCAATCGACTAGTTTAATATTATAATTTGTTGATGAAAAATGTGTGCCAATAAGTATATTATATCCATGGGATAAAGGAAATTGAGTTTCGATACCATATATTGATTTGTTTGGTTGCAAAGTAATAGACTTTTTGATACGGTCTACTTGAATTTCTCGATTATTTGGGCTAAAAACAGATAATTTTAAAGGATTTCCGACTATCATCCATAAAACAGAACACTTATTAATATCAATACTTGGTTTCTCTATAGGGCTTATCATCGCAGAAAATCCATTAACATCATAGAATCCAAATTTTACAAAATAATCTTTAACTTTTATGTCTTTCTTAACAACTGATCCATATACTTCATAGCTTTCATTCTCCAATGATGGTTCTATGAATATACGTTTGTAATTCTCTGTGTTATTGTTATTTAAATCCTTCAAATCAGTGATTCCAGTCATTAAAATTTTTAAATTTTCTTGATTATTATTATTTGTCACTATATCAATTTTCTTCTTTTGTTCTGGCCCAAGAATATCATACAAAGATATTAATTTATCATATTCTACTATTTCCAAATCATTATTTTTGACATTACTAATCCAATTATGTAACTCATCTTCTTCAAGAATATTTCCTGTTTGTGTTATGAAATGCGAAAGATTGAACTTCTTCAAATATGGATCTAAAGATTCTTTTATTGGTAATTTTAAATTAATCTTTTGAAAAGTTTCAAAATAGGTGGTGATGATTATATTTTTGAGAGATTTTCCCAAGACTATTCTTAGTGGAAAGAAATTCCCATATTCATTATATACATTTTGTAAAGCATTAAATGGTTTCATTTCATCCAGCGCTTTATCTATGGCATTACGAAATTCTAATGAAGGTTCTATATGATGCTTATTAATAATAATTTCATATAATTCACACTTGACTATGAAATGAATAAAATAATCCACGTAATCTGCTTCGTTATCATCAATTTTGATAAACGGAAAAGGTTCAGTATTTTTAATTGTGAAAATCTTATTTGTTATTAGACATTCTTCAAATTTTGTCGTTGGATTTATCATTTCAAAATAAAAGTTGCCAATCGAATTCACTTGAGGAACTTGAACAATATTCATAGCATTTTTCTTGCTACTCTCTACTTTATCCGATTGAATTATAAGACCTTGAAATATATGAAAATCTTTGATCCATCTTATAATGTCAACATATTCAGTATTACCAATCTTTCCGATCCACTTTTCCAAACTCAACTTTTTTTCAAAATTGGCGATTCCGGAACATCTTTCCTCAAAATTCTCGTGATTTTCATCTAACATTCCTTTTTTTAACTGGGTGATTGAAACAAGTTTATCATAAGAAATAATATCTATAATATTTTCTTGATATAAACTGTTTAACCAATTAGCCAATTTTTTAGGAGTATCTAAATTTAAACCATTTGATGTTTCTATTCTCGGTAAAAAGTTCAATCCAAAAGAATTATTATTGAATGTGGAGGTTTCATCACCTTTAACTGAATTATAAGCCCAAATTAAATAAAGTTTTAAAATATCCCTTTGTATCGAAGAAGCTAAATTAAAATCTTTGATAAATATCTGTCCACCGACTAAAATTTTATATGCAAAAACATGACCGTATAAATCATGCAAATTTCCCTCATCTGTAAAGTTTTTAAAAGAGTCCGATAGATCAGTTCTATAAGTAATCTCAACAACCGGAAAATTAACGCACAAGTCCGAAGGCTTTAATTTTTCAATATCATCATTATTAATTTTGTTAATGGTGAATAAATTTGTAGGAATATTGGGATTATTTACACTAGTAAAAACCATAGGCCTTCCATCATATAAATCGATGCACAATCTGTCGCCATCAACGATAAAAACAGATTGTTCACTTTGTCGTATGCTACATCCATCCAAGATTAAACCATGATTCAACTTCCACTTTTCTATTATTTTTTGCTTTGTTAATGGGTTTGTATCTACTTTACATTTGATGTTTTTGGAAATTTTAGTATATAAACATTTCGTTTTTTTAATAAAAATCAATAAAATGAACTTACCAATTTGTGTTCCGACTTCTAGAAGTGAAATCCCAGATAAGTTCTCCAATATTTGCTTAGCTCTATAATTATTATTTTCGGCAGATTTTTTATACCATTCCATAGCGTTTCCAGAATCTTTTATTGTACCTATTCCATCTTCAAAACAAACAGCAACATTATATTGTGCATCATTGTTTTTCATATTTGCGGCCTTTAAATATAATTCAAAAGCCATCCTTTTATCAATGGATGTCCCAAATCCATATAAGTAACAATAGCCCAACATAAGAATGCCAAGAGAACATTCCCCTTTAGCACTTCGACTATAATAGTCAAAGGCCTTATTATAATCTTTAACAATAATTCCTAGTCGATAAAAATTTCCAAGATGATATTGTGCAATTGCGTGATGATTATTCGCTGCATCATTATACCAATAAAAGGCCATATCATCATTTTTTTCAGTTCCAACACCTTTCTCATAACAAGATCCTAACGCAAATTTACCTACTATACCTCGATGCTGTTTAGCACTTTTATTGTAAAATTCAAATGCTAATTGTTTATCAATTGTAACACCTAATCCATATTCATAATATTTTCCTAGATAATATTGAGAAATAGGATGACTTGATGATGCTTGTTTAAAATAGTTATATGCTTTTCCAGAATCTAAAGCTGTACCAAATCCCGAATAATTCAAATACCCCATTAAAAATACGTGATCTAAATTTGTTATTTTATTTTCACATAGCCATGCATAAATTCCTTCAATGGTGACGTTGTGCGATGATAAATGATTGCTCAGAATTGAATGACATAAATCACGAGATTTTCCTTCATTTATTGCCTTTACCAATAAAGCTACTAATCCAATAATCATTTCTGAATAGTTTTGCCTTTCGTTTATTTGATCGTTAATCTCACTTAACAATGCTCGTAATCTTATAACCACTTGCTTAATTTTTGGTCTATTATCCGGTTCATGATCCCAACATTCTAAATAAAAATTAAATCAAATTAATTAAATTAATTAAATTAATTAAAATTAAATCTAAAAATTAAATTAAATTACATTATATTATTTATTTACCTGAATAAAGCTCAATATAATCATGTGGCGTACCAGGAATCAGGTTTTCCTTTTGCTCATAACTAATATTAAGTGGTGGTCGACCACTAGATATCTCCCATAATATTATTCCAATACTATAAATATCACTTTTCTCATTTAGAATATATTGATGGCTTTTAAACGCTTGTGGATCCACATAATGATGTTTCACTTTTGGTACGGTAGATTCCTCAATTTTTGTTGATAATCTAAAGTCAGCTAATTTAATGGATTTTTTGTGAACTAATATATTATCGGAATGCTGTTATAATAAAAAAATACAATTTAATTATATAACATATATTTTTAAAAAATCATAATAATAATAATAATTATATAGATTACCAGGTTACCATGGACAATTTCTTCTTCATGCAAAAATAACACAGCACTAGATAATTGGTACGCCAAATCATATTTATCATTCCAACCAAGGGTTTGGAAATTATGTTTCAAATAATTATGAAGCGATCCACCATCGGCATATTCTAATACCTTCGCGTATTTATTTTCATCTATTAAATCAAAAATAAATTTTAGTAAAGAAACATATATTCGTTCAAAGAAAAAGAAATATATTATATTGTTCGTTGATTTTAGAATTTTGAGTGAGGACGTTCATACCTGATTTTGTAAATCCGTAGAACCGAATAATATTGTCAAATAACTCAGCTTTACGATAAAGTTCAAGCTATATGGCACATAAATATATATTATTATTTCAACATAATCATTTTACAATGATAAATAAATGTTGCAATTACCTCATTATTAATAAAATTATAATTTTTAGGATTAAAAAATTTTAAAACGAAAACTTTATCAGTACTTTTCCAGTTTGCACGGTAGACTTCAACACTAATTTTTTTGAAATCTTTGAAATCTTTGTACTGATAAAATCTGATATTTTTATCGGAAATGAAATGTTCCATCCATGAAGTAGAAGACATAATTTGATATTTTGATGATAAACTTTATACATGCCATGCATGAATTTTTTTATTTTATATAATTTTGTCGATCCTAACTGTATTAAGATTTTACCGTCAGCCTCAGACAATGTGGTGTAAAATGACCGACCGGAAAAATAAACTCCTTTCAGCCTATATAAATGTATAATTTTCTTTTTTTAAAAAAAAAAATTAAAAAATAATTAAATTTTTTTAAAATGAATTTAAACTTTAAGAAACTTTTAAATATCGCAGTCCAGATAGTTGATACCCAATCAGAACCTGCAATTGTCGAATTAAACGAATTAAAGCTAAAAGATAATTTGTCAAATATTCGCAAAAAACTCGAGAAAAGCGGTGAAATTGAAATGAACGATACGTTATTATTTGCAAAAATACGTAGACAGAATGGTAATGATACTGAATTTGAACTATTAACTATAGCAAGAGAGGAAGAAAATGAAAAGGTTTTAAATGATATTATAGAAGAAAAGGAAGATCGTAAAATTTTTTATTTGATGAAACATCCAAATTTTGATCGGAAAGAAGTTGTTGATATTGCAGTTGATATTGTAGTTCAAATCGACGACCAGTCATCATTAAATAAATTGGTCACATTAAACCCAAAAGATAATTTATCAAATATTCGTAAAAAACTCGAAGAGAATAGTTTAATTGAAATGAATACATTAATATTTGCAAAAAAATGCGGACAAAATAATAAGGTTACGTTGGCTGAAATAGCGAGAGAAGATGAAAACAAGAAGGTTTTAAATAATATTATAGAAAACAGTCCCGACAATCTATATATAACGTTAACGAAAAATTCAAACCCTGGTTGGGAAGTTTTTAATGGATTGCGTAAATTAGATTACGGACGTACTATGTTTTTTGATGGAAGAACGGTAACCAAAGAGGCTAATAGGAGAGCATTTATAATGGGGAATTGTGAAATGACTAAAATCAACGGTGACGGATATAGTAAAAGTGAACATGAATATATATCAAAAGAAGATTGTATGGTGAAGACAAATTTCTTTTTTAATAGCGACATTGGTGTGGATTTTGTAAATTTGGGGATATCTTGCGAACAATCACAAAATATAAATTCGAAGTTTGAAACTAATGTATCGTATCGTTACACAGAGTATCGTAAAGTATCTTTGAAATTTGATAAAGGTTCTTTGAAACCAACTGAAGAATTTGAGAAAAGGGTGGTAGATGCCATAAATTCTGAAGATTCTAGAATTCAATTTAAGACAATTATTGAAGATTACGGACAATTCATTCCAACTGAAGTTATTTTAGGTGGAAGAGTATATTATGAAGGGAAACAGATTGCAAGGGAAGATTCTGAAGAGAATGATAAAGAAGGTGTTTTTGCAAGCGCAATTAAAGCTTCTAATGTAAATGTAGGAATTGGTACCAAGAATTCAAATAGAAAATACAAATTCGCTGAAGATAAATATACAATCTTAATAGGAGGAAAACAACCCATTGGTGATTTTGTTGAAACAACTTGGAGTAAATCTTTGGAAAATTATGAAAATTGGAATTGCATAGAATATAAAAATCTCATTAGTATTTTTCAACCTTTATCTGACGAATTACGTCAAAATATAATTAAATCTTTAGGAAAAAAAATTCGTTATTCAAATATTGAGAATTATAATTATGAATTTTTGAAAGTATCAAACATTTTCAAAATTAATACAATACCAAAAGATATTGAAAACATCTTTCACAAAAGTGAAGATTATGGCTTTTTTGCAGCAGTTGTTGACACAAAAATGGACAATAATGTTATTTTTAACTTTCAAGTATTTTGCCCATCAAAAGGAAATCCAAGAATTAAAATTCACTGTATTCATAAAAAAGAACCAAAAGAACGTGAATGTGAATTGAAAATTAGATGGATGGTCATTGATGATTATGATTTAAATTTTATCCTTACGGATCTTAACGTTGATCAATTTAATATTATTAAAAAAGTTTGGAATACAGATTCTATGGAATTCAAAGATTCCTTAAACTATCAAGAGGGTTCTTTGGTCAATAGAGGTCATTGTCTTACTTCCGTTATAAATGGAGATGAATCTAGTTTTTTAAATGGTTCTCTTGTCATTGGACATCATTTTTTCAACTCTGACCAAAATAAAATCGGACTGTACGCATTTGCTTATTGTTTAAAAAATAGACGATATGTTAAGCCACCTGAGTTTACTTTTCATACACTCATCATTTCAAATTATCCTAAGACTGATGTCTATGACATATACCGTTTCGAAAATCAAAGTGGGATGAGAAATGCAATGAGTAGATTTAGTAATAAGATTAATAGATCTAATTCTTCAACAAAGACAAAACCAAAATATATTAGTTTATATTGTACAGGAGTAAATAATTGTGGTCCAATTTTTCTGAAACAACATGCCAATAAAGTTAATTATAAACTGATTAACTGCGGTTGTAAACAAAATAATTCTTGTATTTGTAGGAAAAAAACATCGAAAGAAAATCTGAATTATACAATTTTTGATCCAAAATAAGACAATCATTTTTTTCAATTACAATTGTTGAAATATTTTAAAAGCAAGATGGTTATAATTTTTAGAAAATGAAATTTAGATATTTACTTAACACAACGCGTTACAATTAATATCTATTACAAATTATATTAACACTGCGAATATTTTTTATTTATTTATTTTATTATTATTATTATTTATTATATTTGAATTTAGAATATAAAAAATAGGATTAAGGTTTATTATATTATTTAAGAGATAGAAGATGGTCCTACAAAGTTCCAATACTTAAAATATCGATTTAGTTTAAAATTATTTAAATAAAATTGTTCAAAATATTTGGGACTTTTAACATCGTTTATTAAATAAAATTGGTTATAATCTTTTTAAAAGCAATGGTTATTGTTCTACCATTTTATTTTGCAAACTTGCACCAAAATTTTGCGAAATTACTTGTATTGATAAAATACATCAATTTAATTATAAATTTCAGATAATTATAAAATGTCATCATTTAAAGTTGACGTTCTAAATTTTATTTGAACTTGTTTCAATGAGCAAATTTTGCTGCTTTATTAAGTGTATTAAGTGATGATATTTTGATTTAATTAATCTAATTTCGTCCCTTTTTTATTTAAGCGTTTTTTTATGTGAATACAGTAAGATTTAAACTAATGTTTTTGAATATTTTACTAAAACACTAAAATATTTATAAATTTTCAAATTCCGTAAAACTTATAATTTAATACTGAATAGTAACATCAAATATGTTATTTGGATACTTTAATAGACTATCTAAAATTTTCAAAGTACTGTACATTTTTATTGAACACTTCTGTCATTGAATTGACAATATATTTTATTTGCGATGCATAAAAAATCATATCCGAAAATTTAGCTCTAATGACTTAGTTAGCGCTTCACGGCCTGGGACGAATGCACTTTTGCGGTCGTTAAACATTTAATTGCAATATTATGGCAAATATCAATATAATTTATTAGAACTTGCGTAGGGAAAGAGAGAAAGAAAGATCAGGTTACATCATTTTATTGCTTATTATTAATTTATAACTTGTAAACTTTGTGTAAATTGCTTTTCCTTAAACTTTTAATCATACACCGTCTTATCGAAAATATCGCGTATATTTAATTAAATTTGATGCAGCCATCGGAATTACGCTTTTTGACACTATTTACATAGGGCAATTTCGTCAAATGTTTTATTTTTATTTTATTTTTTATTCGCATAGCTCGAAATCAAAATAAATGTTTCGGGTGTTTTTTTTTTTTTTTATTAATCTTCATTAATCTATACACCGCCAGAAGATTTTATTTTAAATGTCCAATGCCTATAAATTTTCTCTCTTTTAATAGTACCAGACGAGACAAATTCTGGATTCGGCTCAGTCGTCTTTAGATCGAATCAGCTGTTGATTGAGTCGCGGCTCCTATAAGTTTTAGTCAAAATAAAGGTGTCAGAATCCCATTCTGCTAAAAATTTAAAGCTTTAATTTTAATTTAAAATTTCGCGACGTTCAGACATTTAATCAAAATTAGAATAGCGACTCAGTCACAGCTCGATCATTTGAACATTCCGGAGTCGACTGCTCTTGGTTTTTGCAGAGTCGATCGACTAAGCCGTCGACTCTTACTCCTACGGCTGGTATCACTATTCTCATTTTATTGAAAATTTATAAAACTAGAATTAAAATATCAAATTCTAAAGCCTGTTTATTCCTTTTCTATCATTCTGTGATAATTTATTTTTGTTATAACAAGTATATGTAATACAAAAAAAATTAATTAGTAACCTTAAAAGGTAAATATCAATATTCTGCTTTCCTTTAACATCGATGACAAGATCAAAATTATATTAATCTATGAAGGAAATTAATTATCACAATGAGCACCAAAGATGAGAATCTTCTTTTAGATGAAGTTACATGTCCAAAAAAAGATTGATCGTATTGAGAATTAATTAATATATTTATAATTTTTTATAGTGAATTGGAATCGATATTTTAAAATAGATTTATCTTTGATTGATCGAAAAGACCGAAAATTCCAAAGAATCTGAAGAAATTTAGACGTTAACGTAGGTTACAGTATAGTGAAATATACTTAAACTTCGTCAACTTACCCATATCCACATAAATTTCATGTGGACATGTGGAACTTTCCATTCCAGTTTTCATTGAAAAATATCGTAACCTTGAACATGGTCAATATTTACACGTTTCCGTCAACGTTATCTTGATTTGATTATTAATAATAATGTTTATTATTAGAGCAAAAATCGTAAATGATGTTAGAAAATTTTTGGATGAACGATCAAATTTTTTTTTTTTTATATATTAGGTCGAAACTCCAATGATGAATATAATGATCTCAAACTTGATCGTTTTGAGTCGCACCAGAATTATACCTTAAGATTCTTGTAGTTGTTGAGATTGGATCGTGTATAAGAAATTGGTAAGGAATCTATTGATCTTGCACATAACCCTGAATTTACTACTGAAAAAAATGCTGTCAAGAATATCACATGAGATTATATAGATTTTATTCCACCATTTAAGAGAAAAAAATTAGATGTTCCACTAGCATCTGAATTACACACAGATTGTTGGAGAACTTTGTGAGAAATATCGAGTAGAATGTCCTCCTCTAAGAACCTATACAAGATTACTAAAAAGTGAATAATGTATTTTTTATTTTTTATTATTTTATTTTTTTAAAACTCGATTTTAATCATTCTTTCTTAATCATAGCGCGATTTTTTTGAAATTGATCATGTACTGTATGTGTCACCTCCTAAATTCGTAAAGAGGTGATTTTATGTTTGTTTGGTTTATTAGATTTATTAGGGAACACAATGTAATATAGGGAAAACATGTATGTAAATCAATCGAATATAGAATTAAATAAAGTTTTTATTGAAACAATTAAAAAGAAATAAATTTATTAAATAAAATGTAAAATAATAAAACAAATGCAACTATTACTGCCTCTGCTGGTGCTCTGTAATAGGCCCAAAAAGAAAAGAAAACTAAGTTTAATAATTAGAATAGTTAGCGTAAATTTGCAAAATGAATATGTTAGTTTTAAAATTAATTCACATATAAATACATACATTTAAGAACCTTTTTTCTTTATCTTTTTATTATCTTTACTAATATTATCTTGTTGTAATAAATTTTCAATTTTTGAAATATGATCTTTAAGAGCTTTTTGGCTGAAAATTAATGAATCGAGCTTTGTTATAATTCTTAAATTTTGACTTATTAATTTTCTAATGATTCTCCTGAATGATCTTTATAAATAATAAAAATGAAATTAAGAAAATCATGCTTTTTTTAAAATATAAATATTAATTAAATATATGGGAAATTGTCAGTAGAAAAGGAGAAAATCTAAATTTTGGTCAAAATTTATATTATTAAACCACTTGGCTAATCTCAATTATATACACAAATTTGGCTTAAAAATAAAAATTTAACAAAAATTTTGGATTTTTCTCTTTTTACTGATCATCTCTATATAGGAGCTTTGTAATAGACTCTAAAAAAATCTTTTTTTTGAGTTAATGTTAAATCTGAACTTATTTTACTAAAAAAATTATAATTAGCTTAGAAAATAAAATTTTAATTTTTTTAAAGTTTCCTTTCTTTTTACTGCAAAGATCCTATATACTATTATCAGTTTTTTTTTCAGAATGTGACATTATTATAAGATAATAAAAAAAAGAAAAAAATATTGATATATAGACAAATCAAAGAAAAAAAGATTTCTTAGAAATGAATTTAGATGATTTCTTGAAATATATTTATTTATATAGGAAATGACAACTAATAATTATTATTAAGAGAAAAAATTAATAGTAAATTAATATAAAATACATTAAAATGCAGTGAATTCTGATGTAGCAAACAGCTGCAATTTACTAAAATTAATAGTGGTGGATTCTGATGCAGTGAACAACTGCAATTTAACATTCATAACCATAAAGAACAATTATCAAATAACTCAAAAAGATCACATAGTTTTGTAAGCGTAATAGTACAAATATAATACATTAATAAAATATGTGTGATAAAGTGTAAGATCATATGTCACAAATGCTATTCAATGTAATGTTCGCCAAATGATTATGACTGGCAAATGACTCAAATAACAAATGACAAATAGTCTGTCATTTCAATTATCAAATAACCAATCATTTCAATAATTTTTAAATATAGCATATTTTATTTATTATAGTATAAATAAATTAAATTTATTAAAATATTTAATTATATATATTAAAAAAAATTATTTCATATTGGGCAAATATTTTATATAGTATATAATAGATATTAAATTATATTCGAGTTCCGAACGAGTCAACTCAAATTATGAGTCAGATAAGTCTAATCAAGTTAAGTCAAATGCTAAACTCAAGCTAAAAATTGAACAATTTTTTAGTTTTGTTCAAAAGAATGATTAAAAATATCATTCTAATAGAATGATCTTTATTGTCCTATTAGAACAATTTTTTGTATCGTTCTTTTAAAATAATATAGTATCATTTTATTGGAGTGATTTTTTACCGTTTCTTTAGAATAACCTTTTATCGTTCTTAAGGAATGATTTTTTTATTCTGATAGAACGATAATTTATCATTTTATTGCAATGATTTTTTTGTATCATTCCTTTAGAATGATCTTTATCGTCCTACTGAAATAATTTTTTGTATCGTTCCTTTAGAACAATCTTTTATCATTCATAAGGAATGATTTTTTTTATTATTCTGATAGAATGATGTAGTATCATTCTTAAGGAATGACTTTTTGTAATTTTTTTTTTAGAATGATATAATATCATTTTACTGGAATAATCTTTTATCATTCTTGAGAAATGATACTTTTAATTGTTCCTTTAGAATGATTCTTTTATCATTCTACCAGAACAATTCTTCTATTATCCTTTGGAACGATTCTTTATTATTGGAAGATAAAATTGCAAAACTCTTATAGAATCAAAAATTCTTTAAAGTTTTGCTAAGAATTTGCAATTTTTTAAAAGTATCGCTAAATATTTTGTAAAAGCAAATGACTAAATGACAAATGATTTAAATAATTTTAAATGATCTTAATCATTTATCATTTATCATTTAGATCATTTGTGAAATGACAAATGCTAAACGATTTATGATTATGATAAAGAAATAGAAAAATCATTTAAATGGTCAAATAAGTAGGTTATTTCCAAATATTGATTTAATGAGATTTAGACTAGCTAAACTACATTTTGCTTTTAAAAAATTTTATATCTACGTTAGCATTTGAGTAAACTTTTATCTGATTAGCATATTACATAGAGCACTCATATTTTTATGTCATGTGATTATACTGTGACTAGCAGCAGTTATGAATAAAAATAAATTTTTAAATAAAAAATAGTGTGTTAATGCGATAAATTCTACTATAACAGTAATTTACATTTATAACAATTAGAACAATCATTAAATAAATCAAAAATGTGACAGGTTTCGATATAATAGACAGTCACAATTTTCTTTGCAATAAAGATCATCAAATAACATCAGAAGATTGAATAAGGTGATTATATGCAAAAATAACCAGTTATAAATATTTTCGCTAATCTCTACCTCATCCAAAGATCTGTGAGCACAAAAAAATGAGAATATCATCATTTTTAAAAAGTTTTACATTTTACTTGTTTACGAATTTAATTAAATATTTGCAGATTTTTGATTACAAACAAACATTATATTCTTCACAAATTCCCATTTTCAAGCATTAAGTTTAATGATTTTATAAATGCATTTACATAATAAATTGATAAATATATTTCAATGTTTTACAAGTTATTAGCACATAAGTTATAAAATCGTATCTATAAAAATTTAAGGTGTTATTGCTTGTGCGAAGGTGTTTTTCAATAATATTACGAGCAATTAGTGACATTATTATAAAAGAAAAATAAAAATTAGAAAAATTGTTCAAAAATTTTATAATTACCTTTTAGTATTGTATTCATTCAAATAATCTAGCATCTTCAGATTCACAACAGGCTTCCTCTAAAATTTCTTCCTCAACAATATCATTATAATTCATTGACGATCTATTATCTTTTAAATTATTATTGATACTCACAATATTATCTTCAACTGGAATTGGTTGCATGTTTAAACGTTACGAATAATAAAACTTTATTAGAGATATAATGATAACTAACACGATTATAAAATTTAATACTTACTAAGAAAATTGAACATCATTTCTTGATAGCTTCTTCGGTACATCGGATATTCTTACTTTGTGAATTTAAGACAATACTACAAACTGCGAGCGTAATACTATTATCGAAGGCTTAAAACATATCTCCTTTTCTTCTCTAGGCATAGCTTTTGTGATAATCATATTGATTGTTATAAGACCAATATCATCAATCTTCCACAATTTGGTATACGCTTTAGCAACTCTTGGGTTTCTTTTCCATTCAGCAATTTTTATACTTGCATTTGCCTTTATTTCAGGAACTTCCAGAAATACTTTAAAAGTGCTAACCGAATATCTTTAGCAATAGCACTTCAACGGTGACACATTTTTTGAGACACTAATACAAAGCCTATATGTAAATATCAAATATTAGTAAATAAATGACATAATAATTTGATTGCTTACAATAGTCATAAATTTTAAATAAAAACGAGAATCCCAACAGTGTTTTTCAATATCTTTAATATATCCCTTAGAATGCTTTTCAATATAACCTTAAGATATTCTTTAAATAATTCCGCAGTATGATGTAAAGTTATCTTTTGTATGTTTTTAGTAATCGCAATGATACCTTTCTATTAATTAAAAAGTCGTATGTCATAAAATTATTAAATAATATAAAAATATTGTGTAGTTTCAAAATATATTACTTACATCAAAAAAGGCAGACGATAAGCTATCTTCACGTTGTAACTTTGAGAGAACTTTTATAATTTCATCAAATTTTTTATCGTGCTTTAGTTGATTCTTCCAAATAACTCTGTTTTGTCTATTTAATTTTTCTAAAAGTTCCACAGGAACTAAATAATATTCGTTATGATCTTCTCCTATTAGAGCTCTGAACAAGTCAGGTCAGGTCGGTAATTGACTTGACCCAACCTGATAAGATCAGGTCGGGTCAGACATAAAATTGACCTGAATTAAATATACATTTGACTCGACTTTATCTGACCTGACCTGACCTGACATGACCTGTCTAAAAAAGAAAACTAAACAATTATTAATTTTGTTTAATATTTTTTTAAAAAAATATAAAAAAATATTG